>CM051379.1:13051159-13151159 GCA_028015245.1 Cardamine occulta | reverse complement strand
TTGATGGTTGTTTTGTGCTCGAGCTCTTCAGAGGAGTCGATAAAGGATTCTTGAAACTCGGGTAAGCATGATTCAATTATATGCTTAACCGGTCTGATTTCAAATGTCCGGTTATCTGTTTGATATATTGTTTTAAAAATTCTTATGATGTCTTCTTTTTGGTGTTGGGATGTAGATACGATCGTAACGATCCGGTTTTTGCAATGCGAGGATCGATGCATTCGATTCAACGAGACATGGTAATGCTGGAAAACCAACTTCCTTTGTTCGTTCTCGACCGGTTATTAGAGCTAGAGCTTGGTCCACGGAACGAAACCGGTTTAGTAGCGAAATATGCAGTTCGCTTTTTTCAACCCATTAATGCCAACCGACGAGCCGTTCACCAAACCTAACCTGTCAAAACTTGAGAAACCGCTGGTAAAAGATAAAATCTTTAACCCATTAATTACTGACAAAGAGTTGCACTCTCTAGATGAATTCCGTCGAAGTCTGCTTCGACCTTGTTCAAAACCAGAGCCGAGGCTATCACGAAGTAGATGGTCTTGGAAAACGCGGCTGGTGGACAAGCGCCAAAAACAAATGATACCATGCGTCACGAAACTAAGGGATGGTGGTATTAAGTTCAGGAAGAGGCAAACCGACCGGTTTTGGGATATTCGATTCACCAACGGTTATCTTGAGATACCCAAATTATTTATCCACGATGGTACGTTATATGTTTTCTTTGATAAAATACACTGTTTATAAGGAATTTAAAAACTATGCCTATTTTTTAGTATGATTTGAATAGATTATAACCCTTATTTAATATCTACCTAATCATTATTTAAATTAAATAATTTTAAACAAAATAATTATTTTTAATTAATTTTCAATAATATAAATAAAACTAGTAAAAATTAATTTAAATTTATTTATACTGTTTAGAAAAATTATTTTCTATCTAATAAACAAAAACTTTTTGATATTATGATTATAATTTTAATTAACTTAAAGTTAATCATTATTAGTTGATTTGCTCAAAAAAATTGGCATTTTCAATATTATTACTATTTGTTTTTGGCACCTTTCTGTTAGCTTCTCGTACTCTCGATCTTAGATGATATTTTCTACATAGATATAGGATTTCTCTTTTGCATATAGGATTTGAATCACTATATTGGCTACAACTTACATGTTTTCTGGATTCTGGATCTTGATCTCGGTTTTTGCATGTATAAAAACCGGATTTTGTCATAAATAGATTGTTTTATCATTAATGTCCCTTTATAAAGGTCATCAATGTACTATTGGCTATTGACTAGTTTTAGACTGGTATAAGCAACGGAAAACAAATTAAGACTATGGAACACTTCTTTTTCAACCCTATCATTTCAGAAACTCTAACTTGGCAACCCCACTTCTCGTGTATTTTTTAGGTACCAAGTCTCCCTTCCTGAATTTTATAGCCTTCGAAGAAAACCATATCGACTCGGGCAACGCCATGACAGCATATATCGTTTTCATGGACAGTCTAATAGATTCTCCCGAAGATGTTAGTCACTTGCGTTCCTGTGGTATCATCGAACACTGGTTAGAGAGCGACTCTGAAGTTGCCGATTTGTTCAACCGAATAGGTCAAGAAACCATTTTTGACATCAATGATGGTTATTTAATTCATTTGTCGAATGTGGCTTCTCTTTATTATCTACACCACAATAAGTACTACCGTATCTGGAATGCTTGGAAGAAGACCTTAAAAGATAACTACTTCCATAGCCCTTGGGGATATATCTCTTTCTTTGCTGCGCTTCTTCTGTTATTTCTTACGTTAGCTCAAAGTTATTTTGCTGCTTATGCTTATTATAGGCCACCTTCTTAATTTTCATATTTGTTTTCTTTTCATTTAATTTTCTCAAAGTTGTTTTTTTTCTTGATATTTTGTATTTTCATCTATTTGAAATAAAAATTAAGCATAAATTTCATACCCTCCTCCATTCATCGTTTGCGTGTTTGGGGTCAAGATCCATGCCACATTGTTTATGTGTTGGTCTATAAGGGTGGGGTATGAAGCCGCAAGATAGCTCGTTAAAGGCTGATGAGCCATAAATGTCCAGGTCGCCATGTCGAGAGAAGTTGTTTGTTTGCAGAGTGTATTTGCTTTGTGTGATGCTAGATGCTTGAGATATTGGTTTAAAAGCATACTGTTTGATTATTCTATCACTATTGATATTGTGTGATTCTTCGTAATGTTACAAGATCATATTAGCAAGAGGGATCGTTCTCATTGAGTAAAAATAGTTTATTCACGCCTTTTTTTTTATGTATGCATGTGAAGACTAGGAGTAATGTAAGAAGTGTTTGTGATGGTGCTAATTAGGACGATTTTCAGTTATTGAGCTTTTGACTTGGTTCTCAGTTATTCAGTTATGATATTTTAAAATGCATTAATGTTATTGATTTCAAAAGTACTAATGAGGTTTTATGAGATATTTATTAAACAAGATTCATATTTTATAAGTATTTCTGAAAAGCGAGATCAGTGTGACACATTATGCAGGGGAAGTATGGAGACATAGGAAAAGCCATGGAAGGGCCAAACCAATGGTAATCTATATTCGATTTTTCATCTGGTTATGTTGCTTCGTCTTTTGACCATTTCTCTAATGTTTTGTGACGTTTCTTGAAGGCCAGAGAATCCTATAGAGTTCAAAGAGTTGGTGGAGGAGTATATTAAGCTTTGTACATGTGTTTTTTTTTTACCTTTTCTTTGTTTCTCTTATGATAGATGTGGGTAAAATATCCCACATGGGATAGGAAGGGAATAAATCAATAATATGTAAAGACTTAAGACCATCTCCAACCATTAAAAACTTTTATGGGGTTTTTATTTTGTTTTTTAATATATTTTTATTATTTAATTATATTAAATAATTAAAAAAAATGAACCAATTAAAAGTTGACATGTGGTAAATGGGGTTCTTAAATGGGGGTTTTAGAGTTCTTATTTAAGAGACTCAAATGGTAGAATTCTTAATTTTTTATTTTTTTATTAATTAAAAAGTTAAGAACCCCTCTTAATAATCCCTCTTAAGGGCACCCAAACCCATGAGTTAGCTTTTGAGAATGTTCTATCCAAAGGTCTTGTGGGGTTGGTTTAGGCCCATTCCTATCATCTTATGTGTTTTATTTTCGAGAGTGTTTCTCAGAAAAAATCTTTAGTTAGTAATTTCATTTCATGGTTTCAGATCTTTCTAGAAAGATCTTGAGAGGAATCTCCTTAGCTCTTAGTGGATCACTTTATGAGTTTGAAGGAAAGATGGCTGGTGATCCTTTTTGGGTGATGCGTCTTATTGGCTATCCAGGTGCTTCCTTTACAAATGGCTACCCCAAAAATGATATCGGATGGTAACTTTCCACTACTTCTTCTTCTGTTTTGCTTTGATTCCCTTTTCGTGTATCCGTTCGAGTAACTCACCTTTTTCCGGTATCTGCTTACCACTCTCTGGTTCCAGTGGAGCTCACACTGACTATGGTAATTAAGTTTAACCCTGAAGTGTAAATCAAGTTTAATTTCTGATTCTGTCTAAATGACAAATACTTTTCTCTGTAGGCTTGTGAATCAAGATGATGACAAAACTGCTCTTCAGGTTATTATTATTATAATGATTTACCTCTGATTTATGCTTAATGTGAAGAAGTGGTATTGGCTCTATTAAGAGATTTTAACTTTGAAAAAAGGTGAGAAACTTGGGGTGGCGAATGGATAGCAACCATTCCTATTCCTGGATCATTTGTTTGCAACATTGGCGACATGTTAAAGGTTTGTTCTTGCCACGCTAATTTCCTTTTCTTGAATACCCTTTTGAGAACCTTTTTGAAATCACATATACATATACTTTCAAATAGAGTATACTAATCCACACTTCACAGAGTGATCAATAACTCTCCTCAATACCAAGTTTTCAAAAGAGCTGTCTATGGAGAGCATCTGGTGAGCGAAGTCCAGACCAACTTTGCTATGTAATGGAAGAGAACACAATCCACCAACTTTTGCGTTGAGTTTGATTTGTGTTATAAATCGATTCACATGTGGATTTGCTTCAAGAAAAAAAAAAAAGGGGGGATATGGTGTGTTGCTACTGTTTTAGTTACATCGTTAATTCTTTGAATATCTGATAAATTATTATGATTTGCATCTACACTTTATAAAAATAAAACAACTAGAAATCAGAAAAATCTGAAAAGATTATTTACATTTATCTGTTTGGATTGTTAGATATTGGTCTAACATAGAATCATTTAACTGTTCACTTTTGGTAACATTTAATTTCAAAAAAAAAAACTATTGTAACATTTTTAATGTACATATACTACAAGCTAGCTAAGCCTTTATGGGTGTCTTTTTTCTTCCATCATTTATGGGTATCTTTTTATAAGAGTACATAGTCTTTTTTTTTTTTCAACTAGAGTTTGAGTTGTTGACTCTCACTCGTTGACTACAAACATTTATGAATTATGAGAGTTTTTTTTATTATTATTATAAGAGCACGAAGTCTTTTTATAAGACTTTTGTAGATTGGAAAATAAGCTAACACGTTGCCCAAGTTACAAATTTAATTTAGTTATAGCGTTGTATTAAACATATCACAATTATATTCGCTCTCGCTCTCAATCTCTTGAGATAGCTTTCACTGTTTTAAAGTTGTAAAGGATCCATTACTCCTATATCTTAAACGCAAATTTCAAGTTCTATCTAGCAGTCACACATTAATGTAAATGAATGTTTGTATAAACTTTCAGAATTGTTATATATATGAAGTGTTAAGGCAAACATATACGGCTGAAACGTCAAATGGAAACATCTGCTAGTTCATACTGTCATACATATACACATCAAATATCATATCACATAAATTTATAAAAGATACACTTTGTATTAGATTTTACCGGATTCTATACCATACCTGAAACGATGTCGATAATATTCATGTGCAATTGTGACAATTCCTTTTGTCTTGTGAAAGTATAAGAAACATTAATGGATCTATATTGCATAATTAAATAGATATACGTACATGTTAGACTCAATTTTCTGTTCAACTATTGAGGTATATATATGATTAAATTCTTTAACAAAAAACTATACGATTAACAAAAAAAAATTGTTAGATTAAGGGATTATAACTCAAAATCAATTGGCAATAAATGGAGACGACCTATACATCCTTTCGAGATGATAGTTTTTCTAGCTATAGATTTCGGTATTTTAAGACAAAGATTATGGATCAGGTTTTGATATCATATTAGATTATGAACTTTGAATTTAAAATTTGACAATGAGTAAAAAGGCTTATATCTTTCATATATTAGTTAAAATTCTTGTACAGCTTCCTGGGATATTAGAACACCTCCATCTAGTATCTAACTAATAAAAAACAAAAAAGAAAGAAAAAGCTGAGGAGAGAGAGACCTTCCTCACTAATTTATTATCGTCTAATTAGTTTATCTTTTAAAAATAAAATAAAATTTAAATAGATAATATTATTAAATTAAATATGAAAATCCTATTTTTAGAGATTCACTGATAGTGATGCCCTTATATGTCCAATAAAAAAAACTACTGAAGTACATGATATGTAAGAGTTTTCAAATTTCAAACTATTCTCTTCACACCGATAAGATTTTCCAAAATTGTGCGATGAACTTCAAACTATTCTTAAAAGACTTCAGTTTTTGGGTAGTAGAAGAAAAACAAATGGACTTATGGAACTGGAAATCGATTCTCCGTTTAAGACATTTGGCTGGGAAGTTGATCTCTTGTACCGTGGGAAATGGAGCTCTTGCAAGCTTTTGGTACGACTCACGGACTCTCTTTGACCCGCTAATAAGTTATTTCGGCCTAGAGGGACCAAGAGTGCTAAGAGTACCTTTGTATGCAAAAGTTAGAGAAGCTTGTGATCAATTAGGATGGACTTTGGCTGCTACCCGCTCTGAGACGGCTCTAAGTCTTCAAGTCCACCTAACCACCATTACGCCTCCATCAGCTTCAGACCAAGCAGACATCTACAGTTGGAAGATCTATGGATCAGATCTGCCTTCCTTCTCATCATCAAAGACCTGGGAATGCCTACGGCCTAGAGAAGCCTCTAAAGATTGGTTTTCTTCGGTCTGGTTTAAGGGAGCAACCCCTAAACATGCTTTCACAATGTGGCTCTCTACTATGGATAGACTGCCAACAAGGTCAAGGTTAGCTTACTGGGGGATGCAGATCCCAACTAGCGTGCTGTTTTTGAAGAAACAAAAGATCACTTACTTCTTCGCTGTGAAGTAAGCGTGAGTTTATGGAGATTAGTTCTGAGCAGACTGGGTGTGCAACCTATCTTTTTCAACAATTGGTTTGCGTTGATAGCCTGGACCAGATGCCATGGAACTAACTCTCCCCCAACTCTTCGGAAAATCGCTGTTCATGCAACGGTCTATCAGTTATGGCGGGAGCGTAACAACAGATTTCACAATCAACAAACGACACCAATACCCGTCCTCTTCAAGCAAGTGGATAGGCAGATTCGCAATACCATTTCCTCCAACAGACACCGACGAAAATTCAGGGATCTCATGGGGTTATGGTTTCAGTGGGAGTAATTTTCAAAAGCTCTTTCATTCTCTTGTGATGTAATCTTTGTTTTTTATTTTATCTTTTGGCAAAGACTACAATGTTAGTCAGGTTAAGCATTTTTTGTATAACCGAACATTTCATTTTTAATGATATTTACATTCATATCAAAAAAAAAAAATTGTGCGATGAATAATAGTGAATTTTTTTTCCCTGCCATCGTCTACGACATTTCTTATAGAATATTTCATTCAACTTCTTTTACATTTAAAATTCTTTGTTGGTCTCTCTAGTGGGCACTTGGGTTTATTCAAAGAAAATTCAACGGACGACTTCACTAGACAGGTATTTCACAATTCCTCGATTAATATCTATCCACACGCATCATTGCCTCATTGGGTCCTACTGATTTTATTCGAATAGCAGCCCTCAGCTAATTAATACTTGACTACTGTTTTTAAAAACACCCTCAGTTATGCACTTTCATAACGATAATGCCATACCACTCACTACAGACAGAGTTATTTCGGTAGGACAAGATCGTATGTTCGAAACTAATAGTAACTCTCGGGGCCCTAAGATATGAAAGCAAGATAGTTGACGCCTTCCACTAATGTCGCTGTCAATTCTACTCTTTCGTTTTTTTTTTTTGGTTAGAAAAAAAGAAAATGAAATTTCAAGGAAACGTCCCGGAAGTTGTAATGAAGGTTGGTTTGGTTGTTGAATAATTTAATATAGGGAACAAGGTTTTTCATAAAACAATGGGATGTAGACTTTTTGTTTGTTAAAATGACAATTAGATGTAGTTAAGTGAACTATAAGTCCAATTTAACCGTATCTAGACATATCCAAAATTTAATAACTTTTAAACTTCATACTCAAACTAAGAAATAATGAATTTATGCATGTATTGATCGTCATGCTATCAATCAACCGACTGAATTTGAAGGCATGTGATTTATCACATCAATTGTATATCTACATTTACTAAGTCATCTGGTACATCACTTATAAGTTATAAATATTAAAAATTTATAAATCATAAGAGATACGGTTTAATTATATAAGTAATTCATTTAACGGAACCCTATTGTATAAATATGAAAAAAACAGTTTTTCCAAGAAACATGTAATGAACTTTTAAAGCTTTCTTTCTCGCAGTTAATGCTTCTCCTTTATATAATGAACTTTTAAATTTTATGGCTAATTTTTCAAATGAACATTTTCACAATAAAAATGACCCCTAAAATGTAAAATTAAAACATTTAGAATCTTTTTTTATTAATAAAATCGTGAAATAATCTTTTTTTTTTTTAATTTTACCTAATTATGTTAAGATTTTAGACCAAAATCATGTCACTTACAATGTTATTGGTCTTCTAATAAGATTCCTTGTATGGTAGGTACGTTGAATTTTTCAATCCCACATGTTTTTTTTTTAATATTTTGTATTTATAAGAGTCTTTATGTCGAAAAAAATAAACAAAGCGTGGCCCAGATTATAACTTCAACACAGTTACATAGTTGCTTTGACATTTACTGTTTCTCTCTTTCTCTCCCGATCCGAGCTTCAACCGACAGAAATCCATGGTTGTATTGGATGCCACCAAAAAAAAGTACAGACGGTTACAACGGTTCGTGCCCATCCCGAGTTTCCAAGAATTTAGGGGCCAATACTTGCAGAACCAGGTGGAGACTTACCCGGAGCCAAGAGAGAGACGAGAAGAATGGGTGATTTCAATCAAAGACAAGATGGAAAAAACACTTAGAGACAATGCTACAACTAGCTGGGACGAGCTCTGTATCTACAGAGTTCCATATTACATGAAAGAAAACGACAAGAAGTCCTACTTCCCTCAAACTGTCTCTCTTGGTCCGTACCACCATGGCCAAAAACATCTCCAGCCTATGGAGCAGCACAAGTGGCGTGCGGTCAATATGGTCTTGAATCGTACCAATCACGACATCGAAATGTATATAGACGCCATGAAAGAGCTCGAGGAGAGGGCTCGTGCTTGCTACCAAGGTCCCGTTGATATGAATAGTAATGAGTTCATAGAAATGCTTGTTCTTGATGGATGTTTTGTTCTTGAGCTTTTCAGGGGAACCGCTGACGGATTCGAAGAGATAGGGTAAATCTGACTAAAATTTTCTGGGTTTGTCTACTAATCAGTGTCGGCTTAGAGGATGGGGAATTGAGGGCAATGAAGGAATGGCCCCCACAATTAAAACATTTTTAGCTTATGTTAAGAAATTGTTATATTAGAGATTTTTATGTTATATTATTTTAGAGGTTTATTATATTTTTCATAATTTATATTATGTTAGGGGTCTATTTAAAATGTTGCCTTAAGGGTCTAGTAAATATTTAAGCCGGCACTGCTAGTAAGAAGTAACCCCATCTACTTTCTAAACTAGTCTGATTTTGAATCTAGTTATCTAGACTATTGAATCTGTTTTGTTGTGTGCTGAATAGATATGCAGATAATGACCCGGTATTCGCGAAAGGAAGAACGATGCTTTCGATTCAACGTGACATGGTAATGCTGGAAAATCAACTTCCTCTGTTTGCTCTTGAGCCATTATTGAAGTTACAGCTCCTTACACCGAACAGAAGAACCGAAGCCGTGGCAGAATTAGCTGTTAACTTCTTCAAACCACTCATGAGCTGGCAGGGAGAATTCGGTGACAATGACACGTTTCAAGTGTTGCACTGTTTGGATGTTTTCCATCGAAGTCTCTTTCAGACCTCCCAGTCTAGTTCGACGCAGAATAGTAAAACTATGGACAAGCAACAGCAACAACTGATACATTGTGTGACAGAACTAAGGCAAGCAGGTGTTAAGTTCAGGAGAAAGGAATCAGACCAGCTTTGGAATATTGAATTCAAAAAGGGTTACCTAGAGATACCAAAACTACTAATCCATGATGGTGAGTAGTTATCTGTTTTTTCTTCTTTCTCCAGTCATCGTCAATACCAAAATACTATTTCAATTTTTTCACAAAAACTTTTCTAATGGAACGCTAAAAGATACCTTATTTTGGTGTGATGCTATTCACAACTTCAAACACTACTGATTTAATATACTAAATTAAATTAAAGAAAACAATAATATAAATGATAAAAATCTAAATATTTTTAATGTAGTTTAATTATATAATAAAGATACTAACCAAAACTATTAAATAAATTAAATGATTACTTTAATAATATAATAATATTATTTTTAGTATGAATTTTAGTGTTGTGGTTGGAGTGAACAACACAAAGCTCTTACTATGTATAACCAAAAATGGTATATAAGGTCATGCTCTTAATTTTGATTCCTTCTCCACAAATCTCTTACTATTTTCTTTTCTTATCCATTTTAACACCAACTCTAGTTGGCAAACGATTTCTTTTTTCATGTTTTGTATATAAAAAAAAAATCATGAATAGATATCTAGCTCCAAAAATTTGGTATTTCAAAAATTATTTTCTAGCACTGGTATAGTCTCATGATTTCTTTGAGATATTTAATTAGTATAAAAACCAAATTTCTGAATAGAACCCCTATTAAACCTTAAACTTACAAAAACACCATGGTCTCTCGTGTTTCCTGTAGGTACCAAGTCTCTATTCTCAAATCTTATAGCTTTCGAGCAGTGCCATGCTCACTCAAAAGATAACATAACACCCTACATAATCTTCATGGATAATCTAATAAACTCCTCTGACGATGTTAGCTTCTTGCGCCACTGTGGTATTATCGAGCATTGGCTAGGAAGTGATTCTGAAGTTGCAGATATGTTCAACCAACTATGCAAAGAAGTGGTTTTTGACCCAACAGATAGTTATCTATCTCTATTGTCCGGTGAAGTTAACCGTTATTATAATCGTAGGTGGAATACTTTGAAGGCAACCTTAAGACACAGGTACTTCAATAACCCATGGGCGTATTTATCTTTCTTTGCTGCAGTTACTCTGCTAATTCTCACATTTTCTCAAACATTTTATGCTGTTTATGCTTATTATAAACCATCTTCTTAACTTTCATAGTTATTTTATTTAGAATATTTGTGTTTTCTTATTTTTCAACATTTTGTGTTACCTGCTATTCAAAATAAAACATTATTAACTTTGAAACATTTCAATTTTTCAAAATAGTTAGTGTATTGGATAACATTTTAAAAGGTTGTTTTTGGAGTCTTGGAATATATTGTTTGGAAGTCATACCCTAGTAGTGAATATAACTCAATCATTACCAAAAAAATGAGAAAAAAATGGTGAATGTAATGAAAAGATTAGCGGAATAACAACAATAACAACAACAACAATAATAATAATAATAACTAACAGATCAAAGCAACGATTATGGACTCTGCCTGAAATGTTATTCTTTATCTTAACTGATTCTATGGAAGAACAAGACATATCAAACTTTATGAGAAATTCCAATGGCTGAATTTTGGATCTCTATATATCGTAATTGATGAAGGACTATCTACGGAACTATCTCACCCAAAATTGGATACATCACACATGTTTGTCGCGTCGGGGCTGATCATGGGCGGCCCATTAACAAGTTAGGGAGGTCACCTGATCCAAGTAAAATAAATAATATGTTTTAGTGCATGTACGAGGCTGAATGGTCAGCATCTTGTATTGATCTCTTTAGTAGAAAGTAGTGACACCCCTTAATTCAATTCTCCTCCAATTGAATCATGTGGTAATTTTTGTTGGCTATGTGTGTAATCTTTCTCAACTATTTTCTTGAAAACACAACATTTTTAGGGTGTATTATATCCATTATTTTTTTTGTTTATGGAAAACATATATTATGAAAAACTTCTCTTTTATGCAATGCTTAGTATTTTTGTAATGTTATTGTACGATAAGTTATATGGTTTACTTTTATTTTATAATCTCTGATACAACGACTTTTTATGGTTTAGGCTATCAATTAACCTTATCGTACGTGAGTACTTAAGGATCGAATCCACGAGAGAAAATAATAATCAACACACTAAGAATACAAAATTCTAACTAAATGTGGTTAGTTAATCAAATAAAGCGAGAAATAAACAAAATGTGGTTTGAAAATCAAATAAAGATAAAGGCGAACTCTTGGGAATGTTATAGATGACTAGGGCGATCAATAGGTAGCTAATGGAGCTTAAATCTCTCTCTTAGAGATTAACCATTGGCATTAGAACACTAAAGTCAATTAATCCACTCTCATGGTATTAATCTCTTCAATGATCATTCGATAATCAACTACTCTCATAGGCTACCAAAATAATATTTGAGCATTAAAAACAAGCTAAACAAACCACTAAGTATCCTTATCAACTATTCTCATAGGCAAGGAATGCATAGCTTTGAAAAAATTTGACTCAAACATTTTAACAAACATATTGTCGGCATGAAAGTACAAAGTATCTAGATTAATAATTTATTGCCTAATCTAGCATTATAACCGCCTAGCAAGCATGGATTCTAAGAGTTACAAGTTTAATCTACACTAACTATCCATCAGTCACCCTAAATATACATTCTCAAAAGCTCTAAAAAGACTACTCACTCAACATCATGAAAACACAAATCAATTGATTTGGATGATAAGTAAACATGATAATGGAGATAAATAGTAAAGTAATTAAGAAGAGAAATAGTTTTGATATTTGAAAATAGATGGATTAAGCACAAAGTGTTCTTAGACTTCAAAAGAGGCTAAGAGAGAATTCTAAAAACAAGCATAACCCCTAAACATTAGGTTTAGGAGTATTTATAGTAAATGAACAAAAAAAAGCAAAAATAAACATAGTCAACAAAAAAGGAGAAAAGTCAGCTAAAAGCTGAGGAAATTGGAGGTGGTCTAATTGGGTGACCATGTCGATACGTCTACTCGATACTGTGTATTGAGGTGACAAGGTCGCTACTTTTCTCTCATCCAAATGGTCTCTCTTCTTGCCCATTTGACTCCAAATATCTATAGAACATGATGCATATGCAAATGATGAAAACTATGTATCTAAACACTAGTATGAGATGCAAAATGCATGAAACTAATGCTTAAAACAATGCTTGAAAGTGCTAAAAACACAAGAAAAATATCAATCCCGATAAAAATAATTGTAGGTCCGCCGGACTGATTATGTTTCCTAATAGAATAAACTTTTTTGGTCAATAGAAAAGAATCCAACATCGCAGTAGAAGTTCCCCGGACAATGTCATAAGACCTAAAGCAATTTTCCTTCTTCCCTTGCTGGGACTGGGAGCTCTGCCACATCGCCGATCTGAAGACAAAAGGACTTCAAGAGCCCCTAGACTTAACATTTGCCAATAGCTATTCCTCTCTGTTGACATCTAGGATATTTTTGTTTTTATTTACGAGAATTTGAATATTTTCAGTGATATATTAGTATTTCTTCAAGCCTACATAGTATTTTATTATCTTGATAATAGTTCCAATGTTCAATATCTCACTTCATGAAAATACTATATTAATATTTTGTCACGCGACTTTTAGAGTCTTTTTATAAAAGTTTGTAGAAGAATAAACAAACAAAACATGTCCCCGTGGAGACATTTTTAACACGTTTAAAGTTTGTTAAACATGAGTACTGGTTACAACGTCAGACTTGTTAATGTGTGTATGCAATGCAGTAGTGCACAGATGTATTATGTAATAATGTCCAAAAATAATATGTGTATGCAGTGCACAGATGTAGGATGTACACTTATGGTTGTTGTCATTTTTTTTCCAACTTATGGTTGTTGTCATTAAAGATGTCCATAAATATAAGTAGCCAATCACCACTTTATTTACAAGTTTTTCATCTTTGGTTTTTGACTTTTTCTCTCTTGGTTAAGCTTGAAAATAGCTTGAGTCATAACCTATCCTAATCCTACCGAGTTATGATTTCTAAAAAGATTACGAAAATATCTAAATATATATTTGTGTATTTTTTTAAAAGGACTGGGAAACTAATCTAGGTCTTTCTCTATAAGAAAATACCAAAATGTAGTATAACTTATGTTTATAGAGATTAAAATTGAGAGATTGAGAAAGCTTTAATTTTAAGTGATTTTTTAAAGCATAATAAAAAGAGTTATTTTTTATTAATATTTGAGTATTTTAAACTCTAGATTCTCTCCCACTATAAAACTCCTGACAAAACTTCAACCAACAAAAATAGTGAATCGTAGACGACAACCACTAAGTACTAACACCGCCAAATCCCACATGTTGCAGGAAAAAAAAACAGAAAGTTAGAGACAATTATATTCGTCTTAAGTCATCGTAAATTAGAGAAAACAATTATTTAGTTTACAGTGATTTAGCGACAGCTTACAATTCGTCAGTACAAATTCTTTCCATGCTGATAATTATCACTAAGACCATTTCCAATAAAACTGTAAAACACTATTTTAATATAATTTTTACATAAAAACTATTTCTAATGTAATGCTAAAAATTACACTGTTTTAGTGTGATGTTATAGTATTACACCAAACTACTATTCACAATGCTAAACACTATTCATTTATTTTATTGATAAAATAAAAAATAAAATAAAATAAAAATAATTTTAAAAATAAATATAAAATGATAAAATAGTAAATATTTTTAATGTAATATTTTTTTGATGTAATCTAATTACATAATAAAAATATTAATCAAAACTATTAAATAATAAAAAAATATTTATTATAATAAAAAAATACATAATATTAGTTTTTGTGTGATGCTTAGTGTTGTGGTTGGAGAAGACAATTTTTTTAGTGTTAAAATTACACTAAAATAGTGTGATTTCAACACCAAAATAGTGTATATGGTTGGAGATACTCCAAGTATTGTAATAGTTGCAATATTCCGAAATCGTTGCTAACTTGTCACAGCATAAATATTGCTAGTTTGTCCTTAAATTAGTGACAACTTAATTTATGACAATTAGTGACAAATTTCAAAGCTAAAATTAGATAGTAGTTTGTCGGAAAATCGTCATAAACTTAACGGCGAATATAACAAAGGCAAATTGCAGCATTATGTTAACTCGTTGCAAAGTAAGTGGCGATTTTTGTTATATATATGTAATACCCCTTATTATCTCTTAAAAACGACTCTAAAAACTACATATTTTTCAAATAAAAACTTAAAACTACATAATTCACAAATAAAAACTTAAAAACTATCTAAATCTCAAAGACACCATATATCTCTCACTCTCTCAGCTAGCTTCTTTGTACACAGTCCACCAACTTCAGCTTCAAGTTTGATTTGTAATAATAGTAAGGTACTCAAATCTCATAAAAAATAAAAAATAATAGTAAGGTACTTCTTGACTTCTGTGTGATCATTTATCAATCAAATACACATGTGGATAAAATGGTTTGTTTATTGACATCGTTGATTCTTTGAGTACATAAGAAACTATTATTAAGATCGTTGATTCTTGTGAATTGGTGAAAAAGATGATTTGCATCTATACTTGACAAAAATAAATCTGTTAAAAAATTATAAATTATAAAACTGAAAAAGATGATTTGCATTTCTGTTTGGATAAACAGTTTGTTTTATTTTATCTCTTAACATTTCTTAGTCTAACATGGAATCATTTAATTTCAACTTTGGTAACATTTTTAATGTACATACAGTATACTACAAGCTAAGCATTTATGAGTCTTTTTATAGGAGTGCATAGTCTTTCATTTAACGAGAGTTTGGGTGGTTGATTCTCACTTGTTGACTACAAGCATTTATGAGTTATAAAAGTCATTCTTTAAGAGTTTTATTGATTGGAAAATAAGCTAGCTCATGGCCCAAGTTACAGCTTTAAATTAGTCACAGTGTTGTATTTAACATTTCACAATTACACTCGTTTTCGTTCTCAATCTCCAGAGAAGGCTTCAACCAGCAAAAAAAAAATGGTTTTAGTTAATGTTCATTCTAATGGACAACCAATTATCATCAACAAAGACATGTTGACCTGGTACTTGCTCAGCCTCAAGCTCCGCGAAAAACTTCAAACCAAAAATCAACAATCTGTTCCGGTACATGATCAGAACCTGAACCTCCATGGTTTACCTGAAATATCAACTCTTCAGAGAGATGGAGGTACAAAGGAAACTACCAGACCGGTTCAAGACCAGAACTTGCAAAACCATGAGCAAACTCATTCCAAACCCGGTAAGATCGAGGTGACAGAAGAGAGGCCAAGAGAGACCAAAGAAGACAGTTGGGTGATCTCAATAAGAGACAAGCTCGAGCAAGCACATAGAGACGACGACACAACGATATGGGGAAAGCTCTGCATCTACAGAATTCCTCATTACCTACAAGAGAATGACAAGAAGTCGTATTCTCCGCAAACCGTATCACTTGGTCCGTACCACCATGGTAAGAAGCGTCTACGATCTATGGAGCCCCACAAGTGGCGTGCGCTCAATAGGGTTTTGAAACATGCGAAGCACCGCATCGAAATGTATATTGATGCCATGAGAGAGCTCGAGGAGAAGGCTCGTGCTTGCTACGAAGGTCCCATTAGTTTGAACAGTAATGAGTTCACAGAAATGCTTGTTCTTGATGGTTGTTTTGTTATTGAGCTCTTCAGGGGAACTGTTGAAGGATTTTCCGAAATTGGGTAAGCGTGAATAAGTTTTTGGTTATCTCATCTACTTGCTAACCCAATCATATTTCAGATCCGGTTACAGCTCGGTACACAGAACCAAACCGGTATAGTGGCACACGTAGCGGTTAAGTTCTTCGACCCACTTATGCCAACAGGAGAGGCGTTAATGAAACCGGACGAGTCAAATCTAATGAACTGGCTGAAAAAATCCTTTGCACAAACTTGGCGACAAGGGGGAGTTGCACTGTCTAGATGTTTTCCGTCGAAGTCTTCTTCGGTCTAGTCCTACATTAAATCCAAAATCTACACTAAAGAGATGGTCTAGGAATACACGAGTGGTGGACAAGCGAGAACAACAACTAGTACATTGTGTGACAGAACTAAGGGAAGCTGGTGTTAAGTTCATGAAAAGGAAAACCGACCGGTTTTGGGATATTGAATTCAAAAATGGTTATCTACAAATACCCAAACTACTAATCCATGATGGTGAGTTAAAAATTTCTAACTTTTTTATTCTTGAAACTTACTAATCCGCATGTTTATTGTAGGTACAAAGTCTCTCTTCTCAAATCTTATAGCTTTCGAGCAGGGCCATATCGACTCGAGCAATCATATAACATCCTACATAATTTTCATGGATAATTTAATAAACTCTGATGAAGATGTTAGCTACTTGCACTATTGTGGTATCATTGAGCATTGGCTTGGGAGTGATTCTGAAGTTGCGGATTTGTTCAACCGGTTATGTAAAGAAGTGGTTTTCGACCCAAAAGATAGTCATCTATCTCGACTGTCTGGTGATGTTAACCGTTATTATAGTCGAAAGTGGAATGTTTTGAAGGCTACATTGACACACAAGTACTTCAATAATCCTTGGGCATATTTTTCTTTTTCTGCTGCTGTTATTCTTCTAATTCTCACATTATCTCAGAGTTTCTATGCTGTGTATGCTTATTATAAGCCAAGTTCTTAAGTCTAGTCGTTTGTTTTTCATTCAATATGGAATGTTTGTATTTTCTTGTTATTTCAACAATTTCTATCCAAAATAAAAGTATTGACATTGAAACAATGGGTTTCGGAATAATTATGTTGTTGCAGATCAATTTCATATAGGTTGATCATTTTGGTTTCTAAGCATATATAGTGGTGATGAGTTGACGAAAACTTTCATTTTAAATTTAATTAAGATTGTTTGTGTGTTTTCTTGTTTTTTATTTTCCTAAAATTTGTATTTACTTCCATTTAAAATATAACATTGACTTGTAACATTTGGATTTTAAAATAGTTATGCCTTTTCCTAGAAATAGTGAATATTGATAGCTATTAGAAATTTCTCGTCGTGTAGATATGAATTTGTCGGTATGTAGCAATGAATCTGTCCACAAATTAAAAATGCAAGTTAAGTTGATAGCTATATATGTAGCAATGAATGCAAAGTCGTCCGTTGGATTCATGAGTACTGATTAACAACCGCTGCCCTAGTTTTTTTTTTTTTTGATAAAAGATATAATCGTTACTAATTTTCTAGAAGATCTTGTATAAAATTAATTAACTAATTAATTATGAGAAAAAAAAAAAAACTAATTTGCTGAAGATTGAGAGAGGGCAAACTTTACAAGAACTCCGAGAGCTAATTTTTGGTCTCCAATTATCGTAATAGATGATGGAGTTTAGTTATTTACAGAACTATCTTATCCGTATTTGGATACATTTTCGCTGATTAGGTTCCCTATATACTTGGACACCGGTTTACATGTCTGAACAATATTGTCATCGAGACTTTTTTTTTAAACAGATTTTCTAATTAATCGTATGGTTGAAAAAAAAAATTCAACATGAATTTCTCTAATATCTTACTTATCACGATATATATAAGATATAAAATATTTATAGAAGATGTAAACAATATTGGCGGTTTATTCAATACCCGAACTCTTTACTTCTAAGGTATTAAACGGAAGGTATTATAAGAAATTTCAACCCTTACAGGCTAAAAATCTATACTCTTTATCTTTTGGGTGGAAAAATATATTTTCAACAAAATATTTAGTTTAAAAAAGTACCCAATGGTGTTTGGAATTTGGGCGTGATATATCAGTTTGGAATGATCTTTGGATTCCAGATGTGAATCCTAGACCGGCAAATGGTCGAGGAAGAGAGGATTATCCAAATATGAAGGTGGAACAATTAATTAATCTGGTATCCAAAGTGTGGTATTTACCGGTATTAATCTGATATAGATCCAGAAGATGTTTCTTTGATTAGAGGACTATCAATGAGTAAATTTTTTAAAAAAGATAGGCTAATTTGGTACTACACAAAATCCAGAAAATATATGGTTAAGTCAGAATACGAGTTAGCATGGAATATGTCAGAGGAAGTTCTTTGGGGTCTAAATTGTATAACTCTCAAAGTTCAAGCATGGAAGGTTAAAGCACCCCCAAAGATAAAACACTTACTTTGGCAAATTGCTTGTGGAGCTCTTGCTATTACTTCAAGATTAAATCATCGGAGAGTTAAGTATGAAAATATTTGTTAGCGTTGTGGATTGAAAGAGGAAACTATTAATCACGTTTTTTTTAATGTTCATACGATGTACAAACGTGGACGCTTTCAAAGGTTTCGTCATCATTAAACAATTTTCCAACCGGGTCGGAGTTTACTAATTTGGACTACATATATTAGAGAATACCAAATCATATAAAGGAAAAAAGTATATCCGTTTGTTTCCCTTGAATAATATGAATTTTTTGGAAAGATAGCTTTAAAAAGCTATTTAAAGGTAAACAAACTATTTTCTAGGATATACTAAATCGGGCTATCTCGGAATATTTAGCTTAGGAGGAGGCACAAGTTAGCCCAACTGAGGAAAAAGTTAATATGGAGTTGTTGGAGATAATCCCTTCCTTGATACGATGTCGGATTGATGGTTATTGTAAGTCATCTGATCCTACTTCTGGTCTAGGTTGGTTATATCTTCAGGGAAAGGAAAATATATTATTGTTGGGCGCAAAGTACAACCAGAAAACGCTTACAAGCTTACAGTATTGCATAACACATTACAATTACACTCGCTCTCGTTCTCAATCTCTTGAGATAGCTTCATTGTTTTAAAGTTGTAACAAATCCGTTACTCCCTATATCTTAAACGCAAGTTTCATGTTCTATCTAGACGTCACACATAAAATGTATAAATTAGTGTTTGTATAACCTTTCAAAATTGTTATATATAGTAAAACTTCTATAAATTAATAATGTTGGAACCATAATATTTTATTAATTTATCTATAAATTAATAAATATTAATTTATAGTATAAAATAATATTTATTAATTTATAAAAAATTTTTGTCAAAAATTAAAAATAAATAAATTAAAATTTTTTGATCTAAATAAAATTATTGTATTGGATATTATAAATTTTAATAGTTTTGGACTTGAAAGTTTAAAATCTAAAAGAAAATTAAATTATTTTGATAATAAATAACAAAGATTATAGATGAATTCACTTATATAAACAATTAACATAAATTTTAAATTTTTGAATAGTAAACTTAATTGTTGTATTTAAACCATATATACAACTATTGAAATAAAAATTATGCATATTTATAATTTAAAAATTTATAGAAAAGTTTGTTTTATTTTATGAAAAGTTTATTTACATTATAACAATAAGATGGTTTAATAATATTTTCTTATATAAGAAAAGTTATTTGTGAGTTCTAACATAAATTCATAAAAACAAAATTATATTATCTTTATATATATATATATATATGAAAATTTATATGATTATTAATTTATGTTATTAATGGGACCATATATTTACATAGAGATTCTAAAAAATTTATTATCTTATTATCTTATCGAATTTTGTTTATTTTTACACCAGCCCAACTTGGAACCAGTAAATTTTATTAATTTATAGTGTTTATTAATTTATCGAATATTAATTTATAGAGGTTCTACTGTATATGAAGTGTTAAGGCAAACATATACGAATGAAACGTCAAAAATGGAAACATGTACAAATTCATACTGTCATATACATATTCACATCAAATAACACATAAATTTATATAATATACAATTTGTATTAGATTTTACCGGATTCTATACCATACCTGAAACAATGTCGATAATATTCATGTGCAATTGTGATTATTCCTTTTGTCTTGTGAAAGTATAAGAAACAGTAATGGATCTATACTGTATAATTAAATACACATACGTACATGTTAGACTCAATTTTCTGTTCAACTATTGAGGTATATATGATCAAATTCTTTAACAAAAAAAGGTATATGATTAACAAACAAAAAAAAAACTACTGAAGTACATGATATGGAAGAGTCTTCGAAGATCAAAGTATTCTCTCCGATTAAGATTTTCAAGGCCCCCCCCCCCCCCGGCGCGCCATCCTCTATATATATTTTTAACTTCTCTTACATTTAAAATTCTTTGTTGGTCTCTCCAGTTGGCACTTGGATTTATTCAAAGAAAATTCAAAACTTCACTAAACAGTATTTCACTATTCCTCGATTAATATCCATCCACACACATCATTGCCTCATTGGATCCTATTTACTTTATCCGAATAGCAGCCATCAGCCGATTAGTATTTGACTACTATCCACTACATATAACGCCTTCCAGTAACGTCGCTGTCAACTCTACTCTTTTTTTTTTTAATTAGAAAAAAAGAACAAGAAATTCCATGCCATGCGAAAGGAAAAGTCCCGGAAGTTGTAACGAAGATTGGTTTGAGATAGGGAAAACGGTTTTCATAAAACAATGACATACAGATTTTTTTTTTTGGTTAAAATGACAATGAGATGTAGTTAAGTGAACTATGTACAATTATACCGTATTTAGACATCCAAAATTTTTTAACTTTTAAACTTCATACTCAAGCTAAGAAATAATGAACTTACGCATGTATTGATCGTCATTCTATCAATCAACCGACTGAGTTTGAAGGCATGTGATTTATCATGTCAGTTGAATTATCATCATTTACTAAGTCATCTGGTACATCACTTATAAATATTTAAAATTTTCTAAATCATAAGAGATACGGTTCAATAATACAATTTACCAGAACCCCATATATTGTATTAATATGAAAAATTATTTTTCCCAAGAAACATGTAATGAACTTTTTAAAGGTTTATAATTCTCGCAATAAATGATTGTCTTCCCTCTTTTATAAGAGGAAAAAACATAGAGCATCTCCAACATGTTTTCTAATTTAGAAACCTTCTATTAAAATATTAACAGAAAAATAAAAAGATTGTAGGAACGTCTCTTATATGAGAAACTCTGAGACAAGTTTTTATACTTTTACTGATTGGTTTATATTTTTAATAATAAAATTTTAATTAAATATTAAAATTACATAGAAAGTATTATTATTTTGTGCTTTAATAAGAGATCTATATGGATATCACTCTTATGGACCTCTCCTTTCTGTCGAGTTTATATAATATTATATTAAGATTTAAGACCAAGACCATGTCACTTACATTGTTATTGGTTCCTTTTTATGGTAGGTACACTAGATGTTTCAATCTCACGTGCTGATAATCATGAATACGTATAATGCACCATGTACTCTATTTATAAGAGTTTTTTCTTAAAATATATTTTGTATTTATAAGTCTTATGTTGTAAAAAATAAACAAAGCGTAGCCAGATTACAACTTCAACTCAGTTACATAGTTGCTTTGACATTTACTCTTTCTGTCTCGATTCGAACTTCAACGGACAGAAATCCATGGTTTTATATAATTTTGATTCCACCAAAAGAAAGTACAGACGGTCAACACGGTTCGTGCCCGTCCATCGTTTCCACGACATTAGTGGACAAAACTTGGAGAACCAGGTGGAGACATACCCAGACCCAAGAGAGACACGAGAAGAATGGGTGATTTCAATCAAAGACAAGATGGAACAAACACTTAGAGACGATGCTACAACTAACTGGGACGACCTCTGTATCTACAGAGTTCCATATTACATGAAAGAAAACGACAAGAAGTCCTACATCCCTCAAACCGTCTCTCTTGGTCCGTACCACCATGGCCAAAAACATCTCCAGCCCATGGAACAACACAAGTGGCGTGCCGTCAATATGGTCATGAAACGTACCAAGCACCGCATCGAAATGTATATTGACGCCATGAAAGAGCTCGAGGAGAGGGCTCGTGCTTGCTACCAAGGTCCCATTGATATGAGTAGTAATGACTTCATAGAAATGCTTGTTCTTGATGGCTGTTTTGTTCTTGAGCTTTTTAGGGGAACCGTTGACGGATTCCAAGAGATCGGGTAGCCTGACTAACATTTTCTTGTTTTTGTCTAGTCTTAAATTTTTCTTTTGGTCAAACCAGTTTTCGTCTATTAATCTCATATAGTTGCTAAACATGTCTAATTTTGAATCTAGGTATCTAAACTATTGAATCTGTTTTGTTGTTTGCCGAATAGATATGCAAATAGTGACCCGGTTTTTGCGATGCGAGGATTGATGCATTCGATTCAACGTGACATGGTAATGCTGGAAAATCAACTTCCTCTGTTTGTTCTCGACCGGTTATTAGGCTTACAGTTCAATACACAGAACAGAACCGGTATAGTGGCAGAAGTAGCTGTTCGGTTCTTCAAACCACTAATGCCAACAAGCGAGTTGCTTAGCAAAAGGGACCGGATTAAACTCATGAACTGGCGGGGAGGATTCGTTGACTCACTTGATTATAAAGGTCGTTGCACTGTTTGGATGTTTTCCATCGAAGTATCTTTCGGAGCTTCCGGTCTAGACAGCAGCCGAATCCGAAAATTAGACGGTACATGTCGTTTCGGAACATGAGTATGGTGGACAAGCGACAACAACAACTTATACATTGTGTGACAGAACTAAGGGCAGCTGGTGTTAAATTCAGGAGAAAGGAAACAGACGACCATCTTTGGGATATTGAATTCAAAAAGGGTTATCTAGAGATACCAAAACTGCTAATCCATGATGGTGAGTTGACCGTTTATTCTTCTTTCTTAACTTTTGATTCTTACCCCCTAATTCTCTTATTATTTTCTTTTATTGTCCGTTTAACACCTAGTTCTCGTTTAATAAAAGAAAATAATAGAGAAATTTCCTAAACTATCACCCAAAAGTTTTTGTGCCAAATTTAGCACACATTTACATTTAGGACAAAATAACATTTTTATAAAGAGCAATAATTTAATTTTTTGTTTGAACTAAGTATTTTAGGATTTAGGTATAATTTTAGAGAGTAGGAGGTAGGGTTTAGGGTTTAAATTCTAAACTCTAAACTCTAAATCCTAAACCTTATAAATATGAGGTTAAGAGATTTGTGAGAATTATCCTATAATAAAAACATTATTTTTGTCCTAAATGAAAATGTTGTGGAACAAAAACTTTATATTGTGCTATTTAAGAGAATTGCCCAAAATATTAAGAGATTTATGGTATAAGAATCAAAAGTTAAGAAATCATGATTAGATATCTAGCTCCAAATAATTGGTATTTCAAAACTTATGTTTTCTTGCACTGATATCTCATGATCTTGTTTGTGATATGTTAGTAAACCAAATTTCTGTATAGAACCCTCATAACTCCTTAAACTTCCAAAAAGACCGTGGTCTCTCGTGTTTCTTGTAGGTACCAAGTCTCTATTCTCAAATCTTATAGCTTTCGAGCAGTGCCATATCCACTCAAGCGATAACATAACATCCTACATAATCTTCATGGATAATCTCATCAACTCCTCGGATGATGTTAGCTACTTGCACCACTGTGGTATCATCGAGCATTGGCTGGGAAGTGATTATGAAGTTGCGGATTTGTTCAACCGGTTGTGCAAAGAAGTGGTTTTTGACCCAAAAGATAGTTATCTATCTCAATTGTCCGGCGAAGTTAACCATTATTATAGTCGTAGGTGGAATTCTTTGAAGGCAACCTTAAGACACAAGTACTTCAATAACCCTTGGGCATATTTCTCTTTCTTTGCTGCAGTTACTCTGCTAATTCTCACATTTTCTCAAACCTTTTATGCTGTTTATGCTTATTATAAACCATCTTCTTAACTTTCATAGTTATATAATTTAGAATATTTGTGTTTTCTTGTTTTTCAACATTTGGTATTATCTTCTACTCAAAATAAAACAATTGTAACATTCAATTTTCAAATAGTTGGTGTATTGAAAAACATTTTAAAAGATTGATTTTGGACTATATTTGTTTGGAAGCCATATCCTAGTGAATATAACTTGATCACTACAAAATAAAACAGTTATATTCTAGGAATCATTTAATTGTTCAACTTTGGTAACATTTTTAATGTACATACAATATACTCCAAGCTAAGCATTTATGAGAGTCTTTTTATAAGAGTGCATTTATGAGTTATGAAAGTCTTTTTTTAAGAGTTTTATTGATTGGAAAATAAGCTCGCTCATGGCCCAAGTTACAGCTTTAAATTAGTCACAGCGTTGTATATAACATTTCACAATTACACTCGTTCTCGTTCTCAATCTCCAGAGTAGGCTTCAACCAGCAAAAAAAATGGTTTAGTTAATGCTCATTCTGATGGACAACCAATTATTATCAACAAAACATGATGACCTGGTACTTGCTCAGCCTCAAGCTCCGCGAAAAACTTCAAACCAAAAATCAACAATCTGTTCCGGTTCGTGATCAGAACCTCCATGGTTTACCTGAAATATCAACTCTTCAGAGAGATGGAGGTACAAAGGAAACTACCAGACCGGGTCAAGACCAGAACTTGCAAAACCATGAGCAAACTCATTCCAAACCCGGTAAGATCGAGGTGACAGAAGAGAGGCCAAGAGAAACCAAAGAAGACAGTTGGGTGATCTCAATAAGAGACAAGCTCGAGCAAGCACATAGAGACGACGACACAACGATATGGGGGAAGCTCTTGTTGAAAGTTAAACTTGATTTTGGATCAAGTTTGATTATTGGATCAGTTATCCAATAATTATCATTTTGGACCAAATCCAAATTCTAGAGTTTTCTCTAGAAATATCAACACCTCCACCTCCCTAAAAGGTTCTAAAATCATCCACACACTTCTCCACCTCCTTAAAGATAAAAATCTAGATATTTACATAGAATTATCTAGAATTAGGATTAAAATGTTTGAGTTATTTTGTAATGTGGAGGTTATAAATACCTCCTCCCCCTTCTCATTTGTAAGGAAGTTAAGTTAAGAAGTGAGTAATAAGAAAGAGTTGAAAAAGAAATTAAAGCCTTCCATTATCTATATTTCTCTTCTAAATACTTAAACACTTTTTCCATCATCATCTTAAAAGTTTTTTTTCTCCCAACAGCTCTGCATCTACATAGTTCCTCATTACCTACAAGAGAATGACAAGAAGTCATATTCCCCGCAGACCCCATCACTTGGTCCATACCACCATGGTAAGAAGCGTGTACGATCTATGGAGCACCACAAATGGCGCGCGCTCAATAGGGTTTTGAAACGTGCGAAGCACCGTATCAAAATGTATATTGATGCCATGAGAGAGCTCGAGGAGAAGGCTCGTGCTTGCAACGAAGGTCCCATTAGTTTGAACAGTAATGAGTTCACAGAAATGCTTGTTCTTGATGGTTGTTTTATTCTTGAGCTCTTCAGAGGAACTGTTGAAGGATTTTCCGAAATTGGGTAAGCGTGAATAAGTTTTTGGTTATCTCATCTACTTGCTAAACCAATCATATTTCAGATCCAGTTATCTAAATGATTTTTTCTTTATATGCTATATGCTATGCTAGATATGCACGCAACGATCCGTTTTTCGCAATGCGAGGATTGATGCATTCGATTCAACGTGAATGGTAATGCTAGAAAATCAACTTCCTCTATTCATTCTCGACCGGTTATTAGAGTTACAGCTCGGTACACAGAACCAAACCGGTATAGTGGCACACGTAGCGGTTAAGTTCTTCGACCCACTTATGCCAACAGGAGAGGCGTTAACGAAACCGGACGAGACAAATCTAATGAACTGGCTGAAAAAATCCTTTGCACAAACTTGGCGACAAGGGGGAGTTGCACTGTCTAGATGTTTTCTGTCGAAGTCTTCTTCAGTCTAGTCCTACATTGAATCCAAAATCTACACTAAAGAGATGGTCTAGGAATACACGAGTGGTGGACAAGCGAGAACAACAACTAGTACATTGTGTGACAGAACTAAGGGAAGCTGGTGTTAAGTTCATAAAAAGGAAAACCGACCGGTTTTGGGATATTGAATTCAAAAATGGTTATCTACAAATACCCAAACTACTAATCCATGATGGTGAGTTAAAAATTTCTTATTTTTTTTCTTCTTGAAACTTACTAATCCTCCGCATGTTTATTGTAGGTACAAAGTCTCTCTTCTCAAATCTTATAGCTTTCAAGCAATGCCATATCGACTCGAGCAATCACATAACATCCTACATAATTTTCATGGATAATTTAATAAATTCTCCTGAAGATGTTAGCTATTTGCATTACTGTGGTATCATCGAGCATTGGCTTGGGAGTGATTCTGAAGTTGCGGATTTGTTTAACCGGTTATGTAAAGAAGTGGTTTTCGACCCAAAAGATAGTCATCTATCTCGACTGTCTGGTGATGTTAACCGTTATTATAGTCGAAAGTGGAATGTTTTGAAGGCTACATTGACACACAAGTACTTCAATAATCCTTGGGCATATTTTTCTTTTTCTGCTGCTGTTATTCTTCTAATTCTCACATTATCTCAGAGTTTCGATGCTGTTTATGCTTATTATAAGCCAAGTTCTTAAGTCTAGTCGTTTGTTTTTCATTCAGTATGGAATGTTTGTATTTTCTTGTTATTTCAACAATTTCTATCCAAAATAAAAGTATTGGCACTGAAACAATGGGTTTCGTAATAATTATGTTGTTGCAAATCAATTTCATATAGGTTGATTTTGGTTGCTAAGCATAGTGGTGATGAGTTGACGAAAACTTTCATTTTAAATTTAATTAAGATTAAGATTGTTTGTGTGTTTTCTTGTTTTTTATCTTCCAATAATTTGTATTTACTTCCATTTAAAATATAACATTGACTTGTAACACTTGGATTTTAAAATAGTTATGCCATTTCCTAGAAGTAGTGAATATTGATAGCTATTAGAAATTTCTCGTCGTGTAGATATGAATTTGTCGCCATGTAGCAATGAATCTGTCCACAAATTAAAAATGCAAGTTAAGTTGATAGCTATATATGTAGCAATGACTGCAAAGTCGTCTGTTGGATTCATGAGTACTGATTAACAACGGCTGCCCTAGTTTTTTTTTTTTTTTTTTTTTTTTTTTTGTTAAAAGATATAATCGATCTGCCTTAGATATTTCTATCACATTTTATAGAACATACCACACACTAAACACCAAACGACCATGCACATATAATAGTATAAACTAACTATGTGAACACGCGCGAATACAGTTTCTTCCAAAGATTTTCCGTGGTTCAGTTCAAAGATAGTGTAGTTTTTCAAAAATTTGAACTATTAGGAAAATAGTTTCGATTTTACACCAGGCCTACCAGTTGTTTTGGTGAAGAAACACTTTAACGCATGAGGAAAATGTTCTCATTGGCTCCGGAAGCCATCGTTTATCGTAACCAAAAAAAAACATATCAGGACACTGAACTGTGCTAAAATTTTACTTAATCGTTACCAATTTTCTGGAAGATCTTGTATAAAATTAATTAATTAATTAATTATGCGAAACCAAAAAAAAAAAAACTAATTTGCTGAAGATTGAGAGAGGGCAAACTTTACAAGAAACTCCGATAGCTAATTTTTGGTCTCCAATTATCGTAATAGATGATAGAGTTTAGTTATTTACAGAACTATCTCATCCGTATTTGGATACATTTTCGCTGATTAGGTTCCCTATGTACTTGGACACCGGTTTACATGTCTGAACAATATTGTCATCGAGACTTTTTTTAAAAACAGATTTTCTAATTAATCGTATGGTTGAAAAAAAATAAAATTTCAACATGAATTTCTCTAATATCTTACTTATCACGAAACCTTTCATTTTTAATTTATTTTTCATTTAATTTAAGAATGTTTGTGTGCTCTTTTTTTTCCCCCAATAATTTGTATTTACTTCCATTTAAAATATAACATTGACTTGTAACATTTTGATTTTAAAATAGTTATGGTATTGTTTTGTTTTTTTAAACGGTTGTTTTTTTGTTTGGAAGCCATTTCCCAGAAGTAGTGAATATTGATAGGTATTAGAAATTTCTCACCGTACGTAGCAATGAATTTTTCGCCATGGGGCTATGAATCTATCTGTCGACAAATTAAAAATGCAAGTTTTGTCGATAGCTAGTGTTAGAACTTTATCGCCATGAGTGACTAACGACGGCTGCCCTAGATTTTTTTCTTTTTAAGATATAATCTGCCCTATATATTTCTATCATATATATTTCGTAGAACATTCCACACACTAAACACCAAACGACCAAGCACGATAAGAGTATAAACTATGTGAACATGAGTACAGTTTCTTCCAAAAAATTTCCGTGCTTCTTTTCAAAGATCGTGTAGTTAATTTCTAAAATTTTTGAATTATTAGGAAAAATAATTTCTATTTTACACTAGGCCTACATGCTGTTTTGAGACAGACTTCAACTGCATATGGAAAATGTTCTCATTGACTCTAGAAGCCGAGTTGAATATAAAAAGAGAAGTAACATATCAAGACACCGATAGTAGACTCTTAATCTTAACTAGTTTTCTCAAAAAACGAGAGAGACCAAACTTTACAAGAAACTCCAATGGTAGATTTTTGGTCTCCAATTATCATAATAGACAAAGAAGTATTTTACAGAACTATCTCATCAGTTAATAAATACAAGATGTTAATTGGAGTTGTATTCTATGTCCGATTGACTCGGTTAGATTTTAAAAGAATGCTAGAAATGTATAGCCTTGCTATTCTATTCACATGTTGGGAAAAAATAAAAGATTTTTTAATAAGGATTTGGATATTTCAAATCTCAATATTAATGTCAATAACCTATTATAGTCTTTATTTTATACAAGAGTACAGAGTGTTTTCTCTTCTTAATTAGAGTTGAAGGTTCTTGATAAAAATAAATAAAATAAAGTTGAATTTTTAAATGTTTCACTACTAGCAATGTAATGTATTAGAAGAATTAATTATCACAAGACTTTTAAAGTCTTTTTTATAATAGTTTTTAGAAGAACAAAACATGATCCCGTCTTAAGACCTTATCCAATACGTTTTGTGTTTGTTAACTCCATAGTTAATTTATGTATTGTATATGTATCAATTAAAATGTCAAACTTAGTAACATACTTGTGTATGCAATGTAATGTATAATTATGGTTGTTGTCATTACAGATCAAACAAATCGATAAATACAAGAGCAATCAATCAATGCTTTAAATTAACTGTTACATCTTTGCCATTGACTTTTATTTTCTCTCACTCTCAATCTCCTCGAAAAAGCTTCATTCAACAACAATGGTGAATCTTACTGGTACTCAACCACCACCAACCCCACCACCACCACCACCATTCGGGCCGATTATTTCTCGGTTTCCTGGATATTTTATCCGAAGAATAATCAGAAATCAACCAGTGCGTATTGCCATACCACGGTCACTACAGCCACCACCAACACCGCCGCCACCACCGCCTACACAATATGGGCCGATTCTTCATCTAAAGTATTCTATCTTAAGAAAAAAAAGAAAAAATAATCCACCACCATCCCCACCACCACCACCATTCGGGCCGATTATTTCTCGGCTTCCTGGATACGTTATGCGAAGAATAAGCAGAAATCAACCAGTGCGTATTGCAATACCACGGTCACCACAGCCACCACCAATACAGTCGCAACCACCACCACCACCTACACAATATGGGCCGAGTCTTCCTCTAAAGTATTCTATCTTAAGAAGAAAAAGAAAAAATAATCCAACAGCATATTTGGTTTTTCCTATGTAGTGACAACCCTTCAATTCTCCTTCAATTGGCTCATATGGTAAACTGAAGTACCCTGCAGGGAGAGGAGGATTCCAGAAGTACCCCGCAGGGAGAGTACATTGACACACAAGTACTTTGATAATCCTTGGGCATATTTTTCTTTTTCTGCTGCTGTGATTCTTCTAATTCTCGCATTATCTCAGAGTTTCTATGCTGTTTATGCTTATTATAAGCCAAGTTCTTAAGTCTAGTCGTTTGTTTTTATTCAATATGGAATGTTTGTATTTTCTTGTTATTTCAACAATTTCTATTCAAAATAAAAGTATTGGCATTGAAACAATGGGTTATGGGTTTCGGAATAATTATGTTGTTGCAAATCAATTTTATATAGGTTAATTTTGGTTGCTAAGCATGGTGGTGATGAGTTGACGAAACCTTTCATTTTTAATTTATTTTTCATTTAATTTAAGTATGTTTGTGTGCTCTTGTTTTTTCCCCCAATAATTTGTATTTACTTCCATTTAAAATATAACATTGACTTGTAACATTTTGATTTTAAATTAGTTATGGTATAGTTTTTTTTTTAACGGTTGATTTTTGTTTTTGTCTGGAAGCCATTTCCTAGAAGTAGTGAATATTGATAGCTATTATAAACTTCTCACCGTGTAGCAATGAATTTGACGCCATGTGGCTATGAATCTATCGACAAATTAAAATTGCAAGTTATGTTAATAGCTAGTAACAGAAATTTATCGCCATGTATCAACGTATGCAAAGTTGTCCATTGGATTCATGAGTGATTAACGCCGGCTGCCCTAGATTCTTTTTTTTTTTATTAAAGATATAATCTGCCCTAGATATTTTAATCATATTTCATAGAACATTTCACACATTAATCCCCAAACGACCATGCACAACAAGAGTATAAACTATGTGAACATGAGTACAGTTTCTCCCAAAAATTCCGTGTAGTTTCTCAAAAAAATGAATTATTAGGAAAATAATTTCGATTTTACACCAGGCCTACATGTTGTTTTGAGACAGACTTTAACTGCACGTGGAAAATGTTCTCATTGACTCTAGAAGGCGCCGAGTTGAATAAAAAGAGAACATATCAAGACACCGATTGTGGACTGTGCTAAAAATTTTACTCTTAATCTTAACTAATTTTCTGGAAAAACGAAAGAGACCAAACTTTACAAGAAACTCCGATGGCAGAATTTTGGTCTCCAATTATCGTAATAGATGAAGAAGTCTTTTACATGTCTGGACAATATTTTAATCCTCTACATGAATTTCTCTTATATCTTACTTATCACGTTATATAGAGGTAAAATATTTCTAGAAGATGTAAACATAATTATGTATAAATCTCTTAAATATATTGTTCTAAAAGATAAATGGCATGAAATAATTTTTTTACAACATAAATGTTAAAAACAATCAGTTAATAAATACAAGATGTTAATTGGAGTTGTATTATATGTCTGATTGACTCGGTATATTTTAAATAAATGCTAAAAAATTATAGCCTTGCTATTCTATTCACATGTTGGAACAAAATAAGAGGTTTTTTTTTAAGGATTTGGATATTTCAAATCTCAATCATTAATGTCAATAACCTATTAGTCTTTATTTTATACAAGGGTGCAGAGTGTTTTATCTTCTTAATTAGAGTTGAATGTTCTTGATAAAAAAAATAGGGTAAATACCATAAAAAAACCTTTAACTTATAAAAATTTTCAACAAAAAGTTCAAATTATTTTTGTTTCCAAAAAAACCTCTAGATATAAAGTTTTGCTTACTTAAACCCTCAAGTTCTTTATATTGATCCCAATGAAGGATAATTGACGGTCAATGATAACTCCACAAACGCATGTTAACTATTTGTTGATTTTTTCTGTTTTGAATTAAAATCCTAGATAAAATGACTCAATATTGAGTCTGATTGAGGATTAACTGACAGTCAACGATAACTTCATTTAACATAACAAATGTCTGTTAAATATTTGTTAACTTCGTCAGTTTCGAATATGAAACGTAGATGAATAAATCGGTTTTATGTAGTTGTAAACTCATTTTCTCTTTAGTAAATAACTAAATAACAATATAAAATACGTAAAATGGACAAACATAGTTAATAAATAGTTAACAGGAGTTATCTTTGACCCATAGTAAACTCTTAATGGGGTTCAATATTTGGAAATTAAAAATTTTAATAAGCAAAACTTTATATTTAGAGGTTTGTTTTGGAAACAAAAATAGTTGAAGTTTAATTTGTTGGAAAATTTTATCAATTTGAAGGTTTGTTTTGTAAACACAAATAGTTGGAGATTTTATTTGGAAAAAATTGTAAAGTTGGAAGTTTTTTTATGGTATTTTTCTTATATAAAATATAATAAAGTTGAATGTTTCAATGTTTCGCAACTAGGTAATGTAATGTATTAGAAGAATCTATCACAAGACTTTTAAAGTCTTTTTTTAATAATAGTTTTTAGAAGAACAAAACAAACAAAACATGGCCCGTCGTAAAGCCTTATCCAACACATTTTGCGTTCGTTAACTCATAGTTAATGTATGTATTGCGTTTGTTTCACTACTATGTATTGTATATATATTGATTAAAATGTCAAACTTAGTAACGTACGTGTGTATGCAATGTAAAGTTATAATTACCGTTGTTGTCATTACAGATCAAACAAGTCGATAAATATAAGAGCAACCAATCAATGCTTTAAATAAATCGATACATCTTTGCTGTTGACTTTTTCTCTCACTCACTCTCTCCTGGAAAAAGCTTCAATCAACAACAATGGTGAATCTTACTGGTACTCGACCACTTCCAACCCCACCACCACCACCACCACCAACACCGCCACCACCACCACCTACACAATATGGGCCGAGTCTTCCTCTAAAGTATTCTATCTTAAGAAAAAAAAGAAAAAATAATCCACCGCCAACACCACCGCCAACACCGCCTATACCATTTGGGCCGAATCTTCCTCTAAAGTATTTTATCTTAAGAAGAAGAAGAAAAAATAAACCACCACCAACACCGCCACCACCACCACCTACACAATATGGGCCGAGTCTTCCTCTAAAGTATTCTATCTTAAGAAAAAAAAGAAAAAATAATCCACCACCAACACCACCGCCAACACCGCCTATACCATTTGGGCCGAATCTCCCTCTAAAGTATTTTATCTTAAGAAGAAGAAGAAAAAATAAACCACCACCAACACCGCCGCCGCCACCTCCAACACCATTCGGGCCGAATCTTCCTCTAAAGTATTTGATCTTAACCAGAATAAGAAGAAATCATCCTCCGGCGTCTTTGAACTTCAAAAACATGTTCACATGGTACTTGCTCACCCTCATGATGCGCCAAAAACTCGAAACCCGAGACCAAGAACCTGATGAGACACGACAAGAATGGGTAATCTCGATCAAAGACAAGATGGAACAAGTACTTAGACTCGACGCCACAACTAGCTGGGACAAGGTCTGTATCTACAGAGTTCCACACTCCCTCAAAGAAAACGACAAGAAGTCCTACTCCCCTCAAACTGTCTCGCTTGGTCCGTACCACCATGGCAACAAACAGCTCCTTCCCATGGACCATCATAAATGGCGGGCGGTCAATATGGTCCTGAAACATACCGAGCAAGACATCGAAATATATATTGATGCCATGAAAGAGCTTGAAGCAAGGGCTCGTGCTTGCTATGAAGGTCCCATAAATATGGACAGTAACATGTTCACCCAAATGATGGTTTTTGATGGCTGTTTTGTTCTAGAGCTTTTAAGAGGAGCCTATGAAGGATTCCCGAAACTCGGGTAAACATGATTCTATTTTTTCCTTAAACCGGGTTGTCTAAACTATTGACTTTGACTTTTTCTTTCCCTTTCTGTTTTGTGTAGATACGATCGAAACGACCCCGTTTTCGCTATGCGGGGATTGACACATTCGATTCGACGTGACATGCTAATGCTGGAAAATCAACTTCCTTTGTTTGTCTTAAACCGGTTACTAGAGCTACAGCTCGGGACACGGAACCAAACCGGTTTAGTGGCACAATTAGCGGCTAGGTTCTTCAATCCGTTAATGCCAACCTATATGCCATCAACCAAAAGTGTGATCTCCCAAGAAAACAATAAATTCTTTAACCCAATTTCTGACAAGGACAAGGAAGAGTTGCACTGTCTAGATGTTTTCCGTCGAACAGTGCTCCAGCCTAGTCTGGAACCGGAGCCGAGGTTATCGCGAACTAGATGGTTCGGGAAACCGCTCGTGGCGGACAAGCACAAACAAAATTTGGTACATTGCGTGACAGAACTAAGAGAGGCCGGTGTAAAATTCAAAAGAAGAAAAACCGACCGGTTTTGGGATATTAAATTCAAAAACGGTTGTCTAGAGATACCGAAAATACTTATACATGACGGTAAGTTCACGTTTTTCGTTCTTATTTAAATATTTATTTTACTTTCCTTAATTCTCATAAGTTTTATAAGTGGTAAAAAGTTTTAGACAGTTCTTTTTTATCCATTACATTTCAAATCTTATTTTTCACCTATTTCTCCCTTATATCGTAATCATAATTTGATATCCATCTGCATATAAATGGTTTTAATTTAATTAGTCACATTCGAACGTGATATATATATTTTTTTTCATCAAAACCAAATTTTATGCGACATTTATTGGTTTTGTATAGTTTTCTCCACAAGTTGCTAAAATAAATACACTGTCATCAATTGTTGCCTATATGACCAGTTCGGAATGATTCATTTAAGCACATACAGTTTTTTTTACTAGGGAATCCCTATAATTTTCTTAAACTTACAAAATCACTATATGATCTCTTATTTTTTTTTATTGTAGGTACCAAGTCTCTTTTCTCAAATCTTATTGCTTATGAGCAGTGCCATATCGACTCAAACAACGATATAACATCCTACATAATCTTCATGGACAATCTAATAGATTCTGCTGAAGATGTTAGATATTTGCACTACTATGGTATCATCGAGCACTGGCTAGGAACTGACTCGGAAGTTGCGGATGTATTCAACCGGTTATGTCAAGAAGTAGCTTTCGACCTCGATGGTACATACTTATCTAAGCTGTCGAATAAGGTCGACCGTTATTATAACCGAAGGTGGAATGTTCTGAAGGCAACCTTGAAACACAAGTACTTCAATAATCCTTGGGCATATTTTTCTTTCTTTGCTGCAGTTACTCTGCTACTTCTCACATTATTTCAGAGTTTTTTCACTTCTTATCCTTATTTTAAGCCACCTTCTTAATTTTCTAAATGATTTCATCTTTCTTCATTCAACTTGGAATGTTTGTTTTTATTTCATTTGTATCATAAAAAAAAAAATATATTTCAATATATTTTGTTAAAGCTATATGTTTAGAACTTGGAACTTGGAAGTGCGGAAGATTGGTGTAGTTTACTTATAGTTTTTTTTCTTCATACTCTCATCGTGATCAGTTGAACCTATTAAAAATTCCTCTCTTCACCATCCAAAACTCAGAGTTGTGATCTTGAGAAATTATTCCTTTAAGGCTCTCTAAAATTCATAATACACCAATTGAGCTAATGACGGACGAATTAATGTTTTAGAATCTTTTTATATGGATTTGTATAATCAAAAACAAACAAAACGTGGGCCGTCAAGGTGTTAACCAAAAGATCTTAAGTTTGAAAAAACTATAGTTAATGTATTATGTGTATGATTAGATGTGTGTGTATATATTATATATAAACTTAATTGTGTCCAGTGCATAGATATATCATGTTGGTATATCTTTGTGTTTGACATTTTTCTCTCTAAATCTCTTGAAAAAGCTTCGACCAACAAAAATGGTGCGCATTCTTACGTTTCCACCTCCACCACCACCACCACCGCCGCCACCATCATTTAGATCGATTCCTCCACCAGGACCCCCACCACCACTGCCACCACCACCACCACCACCATCATTTAGATCGATTCCTCCTCGACGATATTTCTTCAAAAAGAGAAACAAAAACCCACCACCACCACCACCACCGCCACCACGACCATTTGGACCTATTCTTCCTTGGCGGTATTCTGTCAAAAGAAGAAGAAAAAATCCACCATCACCTTCTTTGATCCAAAAAGACATGTTGACCTGGTACTTGCTCACCCTCATCATGCGGCTAAAACTCCAAACTCGGAACCAAAAACCCGAAGAGACACGAGAAGAATGGGTGATCTCGATCAAAGACAGGATGGATGAAGCGCGTAGAGATGACGCAACTACGAGCTGGGACAAGCTTTGTATCTACAAAGTTCCACAATACCTTCAAGAGAACAACAAGAAGTCCTATTTCCCTCAGACTGTCTCGCTTGGTCCGTACCACCATGGAAACAAACATCTCCTGCCCATGGACCGTCACAAGTGGCGTGCGGTCAATATGGTCATGGCACGCACCAAGCACGACATTGAAATGTATATTGACGCTATGAAAGAACTCGAAGAGAGGGCTCGTGCTTGCTACGAAGGTCCCATTGGTTTAAGCAGTAACAAGTTCACGGAAATGCTGGTTCTTGATGGTTGTTTTGTTCTCGAGCTCTTTAGAGGAGCCGATGAAGGATTTTCAGAACTCGGGTAAGCATCCTAAACCGGTTTGATTGTGGATCCGGTTACTCTAAGTCGTTGACTTTGATTAAATCTTTTTTTATGATGTCTTCTTTTTGGTGTTGGGACGTAGATATGATCGTAACGATCCGGTTTTCGCAATGCGAGGATCGATGCATTCGATTCAACGTGACATGGTAATGCTGGAAAATCAACTTCCTCTGTTCGTTCTCAACCGGTTATTAGAATTACAGCTCGGTCCACGAAACAAAACCGGTTTAGTTGCGCGTTTAGCAATTCGGTTCTTCGACCCATTAATGCCAACCGACGAGCCGTTGATCAAACCTGACATGTCAAAACTTGACAACTCACTGAGAAAAGATAAATTCTTTAACCCAATTGCTGACAAAGACAAGGGAGAGTTGCACTGTCTAGATGTGTTCCGTCGAAATTTGCTTCGACCTTGTTCAAAACCAGAGCCGAGGCTATCACGAAGGAGATGGTCCTGGAAAACGCGTGTAGCGGACAAGCGCCAACAACAACTTATACATTGCGTGACTGAACTAAGAGAGGCCGGTATTAAGTTCAGGAGAAGGAAAACCGACCGGTTTTGGGATATTCGGTTCGAAAACGGTTATCTGGAGATACCCAAATTACTTATCCATGACGGTAATTGAGTTGACATTTCTTACATACATTTCTCGTTGATATAAGATGCTAGTTTTAAAATCATGTCATACACTCCAACATGATCTATTTTTAGTTCCCACTTTTTTTTTAATCATCAAACCAAATTTGGTGACATATTCGGTTTTCCTTTTCAAATTTTCTCCACAAGTTGCCAAAGTAAAGAAATTGTTGTCATTTTTTTTTTATATGTCATCATTTATTCCTTATTGACTAATTCAGAATGATTTAAGCAATGTCATGTAAAGAAAGAAAATGAAACAATTACACTTTTCTTTTCTTTTTTATACAGACAATTCTATAACTTCTTGAACTTACAAAGAAAATACAATGGTCTCTCGTTTCTTGTAGGTACCAAATCTCTCTTTTCGAATCTTATAGCTTTTGAGCAATGCCATATCGATTCAAGCAACGACATAACATCTTACATAATCTTCATGGATAATCTAATAAATTCTCCAGAAGATGTTAGCTATTTGCACTATTGTGGTATCATCGAGCATTGGCTTGGAAGTGATTATGAAGTTGCGGATTTGTTCAACCGGCTATGTCAAGAAGTGGCTTTCGACCCACAAAATAGTTATTTGTCTCAATTGTCAAGTAAAGTTGACCGGAATTATAGCCGTAAGTGGAATGTTATGAAGGCAATCTTAAAGCACAAGTACTTCAATAACCCTTGGGCATATTTTTCTTTTTTTGCTGCACTTGTCTTACTAGTTCTCACATTATTTCAGAGCTTTTTTACTGCTTATCCTTATTTTAACCCACCTTCTTAATTTTCATTATTATTCCATGGTTTCTTTCTTTCAACTTGGAATGTTTGTGTTTTTCGAACATCTTTGTATTTTTCACTGTAGTTTTCAATTGTGTTGCATAAAGGAAATAAGAAATTGAACTAAATATATATTTTAAACAAATACTAGTAACCATTGAGGAAAAAAATTTCTACCATTTTCATTTGCACTGTAGGCAGAGGCGTGACTATGTGTATTAAAAAAAAAAAAAAGGTATTGGCTTTAGGCCTCCAAATAGTATTTAGTAAATTTTACGGCCCATAATGTTTTAAAAAAAATTTGATATATTGATGAAATATGTATTTTAGTGTGATTTTTCTTGATTTTAAAATTTTATTTTATATATTTAAAAATAGTGTTAATTATTTCTAATATTTTACAAAATTTATCTTAAATTTTAATATTCAACAGATTTAAAAATTGTGTTACTTAAAAAACAGATTACAAAATACTATAATGTTTTATAGCTTAAGAAATGTTTTATAGCTTAATAAATAGTAGAAAATTAATATTCATAGATATAAAAAGTAATTTTTATTATATAAAAATATATGTGAAATTTTAGTTACAATATATATTTAATCATATATAAATTAGACAGATTTTTTCCGTCTAAGATCTTCAAAACTCTTGGCACGGTTCTGACTATAGGTCTGACCGTTCACCTACGCTTTAAAAGTTTGGGTGATAAAAATGTGCAAATAAAATGTGTTCCGTCAAAGTTTGTTAGAGCAATCATCATCATCATCTGTAAGAGAAATGGTGAGGTCGTGCCATGTTCCTCACTAGCTGTGTAGTTTACATGCTTCTGTTGTGCTCTCATCAATCCTTTTTCTTTAATCTTTATCTTAATAATAGTGAGTGGAGTGGCTTGACATGTAAGAAAGTTAGATGACTAAAGAATAACTTTCTATTTTGAAATTACCCTAATTTGACAAGACAAATAATATTGACGTATTTTAGTAGTTAGAAAAGTCAGAAAAGGAGAAAATAAAACATCTGTCTAGCCGGAGGGTTCCATTTAGTTTGTATATGTATATGTATTTTAGTAGTTACAAGAAAAGGAGAAAATAAATTTGGGTGATTTACATAATGGGTACCTTTTAAAAAACTTGAGTTGGTTTAGGTACTTTTTTTGCACTAGAGAACTTATTTAAGTTTTGTTTTGCCTTTAGGAAGTTGTTTTTGGTTAACCAAAAGCTGAACCGAAAGTGGTTAGTTGAGAACTACAATGAAACTGTATAGTTACACGGAAGATATGTTGGCCGTTGGATTAAAAGTTATTTTTGTAATCGGATAGTGCAGATCAACAAAAGACTGAAAACTGGTTCCCAGAAACGAAATAAAGCAAACAACCTCTAATCTCAGAAGATGATTCAAAAGCAAGATTGGGTATGACGGAAACAAGACTCTTAAACTTTTTGGAGGCATATTGTAAACTCGCAACATCATCTGTCGAGAGTAAGGAGATGATTTCATAAATTAGATCAATTGGTAAATTGCTGAATCGATCCATACTTGGAGCGATATCATAAACCCCAAAAAATTGAAGCGAAATCTGCAGAAATTGAGGTAAACGACGACTAAATTGAAGAGAATGACGAGAGTGCGAGAGATAGATTCCAATTTTTATTTTGTTTTGGGGTTTTTTATTTTTTTATTTGATTTTCTACCGTAAATAAATTCAGTTGGTTTTACATTTTAGTTAGATTGCAAATAGTTAGAGGTTTGGAACCGGATAGGGGATAGAGAAAATACAAAGGTGTAATTGTTGATGTTTGAGGATAGGAGGGTATCCAAAGTGAAAAGCCAAAATAAAAAAGGTAGCCATAGTACTATTTTCTCAATAAATTTTAGTTACTTTTTTACTAAGTTATCAATGTGTGTGTGGGTTTTAGATACATCTCAATAAATTTTAGTTACTTTTTTACAAAGTTATCAATGTGTATGTGGGTTTTAGATACATCATATATGTAACTAATGGTTGTTGTCATTACCACTTGGGTCCATAAGTATAATAAGTAACCAATTATAGCTTCAAATCATTTCTCTCTCCCTCTCTCATTTTTCCTGAAAAAGCTTCAACCAACTAAAAAAATGGTGGCTGTCTTCTACAAAGACATGTTGAGCTGGTACTTACTCACCCTCAAGATCCGTGAAAAACTCGAGATTGAAAACCAAGGATCCGAGCCGGTTAATCAAGATCATAACCTCCCCAGTTTACTCGAAATCACCACCAGATCCGATCAAGACCAAAACAGTCATAACCACGAGCAAACTCAATCTGAGCCTGATAAGATCGAGGTGATCAAAGAGGACCCAAAAGATTCACGAGACAATTGGGTGATCTCAATAATAGACAAGCTCGAACAAGCAGATAGAGACGACGACACGACAAGCTGGGGAAAGCTCTGTATCTACAAAGTTCCATATTATCTTCAAGAAAACGACAACAAATCGTATTTCCCTCAGACCGTCTCGCTTGGTCCGTACCACCACGGTAAGAAACGGCTCCGATCTATGGACCGTCATAAATGGCGTGCGGTTAATAGAGTCTTGAAACGTACGAACCAAGGCATTGAAATGTATATCGACGCGATGAGAAAGTTAGAAGAGAAGGCTCGAGCTTGCTACGAAGGTCCCTTAAGTTTGAACAGTAACGAGTTTATTGAAATGCTTGTTCTTGATGGTTGTTTTGTTCTTGAGCTCTTCAGAGGAGCTGTTGAAGGATTCACAGAACTAGGGTAAGACTAATTTTTCAATTGCTGGTTATTTCCGGTTCTTCGTTAACCGGTCTCAATCGTGTTTTGTGTAGATATGCACGTAATGATCCAGTTTTTGCGATGAGAGGATCGATGCATTCGATTCAACGTGACATGGTAATGTTGGAAAATCAACTTCCTTTATTCGTTCTAAATCGGTTATTAGAGCTCAGCTTGGTACACGGAACCAAACCGGTTTAGTGGCACAATTAGCAGTTCGGTTCTTTGATCCACTAATGCCGACGGACGAGCCATTGACCAAAACCGACCAGTCAAAACTAGAGAACTCTTTGGCAAGAGATAAAGCCTTTGACCCATTTGCGGACATGGGCGAATTGCACTGTCTCGATGTTTTTCGAAGAAGTTTGCTCCGGTCTAGTCCTAAACCGGAACCAAGGTTATCAAGAAAGAGATGGTCTCGGAATACACGTGTGGCGGATAAACGCCGGCAACAACTAATACATTGCGTGACGGAACTAAAGGAGGCCGGTATTAAATTTAGAAAAAGGAAAACCGACCGGTTTTGGGATATTCGGTTCAAAAACGGTTATCTAGAGATACTGAGACTACTTATCCATGACGGTATGTTCACGTTTTTTCGCTCCTTCTTCCTTTTTAAATTCCCTCCTGCCCCATATGCTTTACTATTTTATTGTTTCTTATCCCATCACGTTTTTAATTTTATGAATCCATTTAAATTAATATATCGATTTAAATATTGATAAATAATATATTAGTTAGGAATCATGATGTGATATGCCAGCATTAAAATGCTACTTCAGAATTATCAAAAGATAAGTTTTTGTTTAAACCAAAAAAAAAAACAAAATCAAAATGCGGTGACGTAGATTAGTTTGTTCACTTTTCTCCTCATGTATCAAGTGACTAAAGTAAGCAAATGTCATCTTATATTCCCTATTGACTAATTCAAAATGATTTAAGCAATGGGAAAGAGTGTTTTCTACACTAAAAAATAAGTTTAGATAATGAAAGAAAATATACATTTTCAGCAAAATCCAGTCAATCCTTATCTTAAGAAAAAAAAAAGTTTTCTTGTGTATTTTGTAGGTACCAAATCTCTTTTTCTGAATCTTATAGCTTTCGAGCAGTGCCATATCGACTCAAGCAATGATATCACATCCTATATAATCTTCATGGACAATCTAATAGATTCTCACGAAGATGTTAGCTACTTACACTATTGTGGTATCATTGAACATTGGCTAGGGAGTGATCTGAAGTTGCGGATTTATTCAACCGTCTATGCCAAGAAGTTGTATTCGACACTGAAGATAGCTATCTATCTCTGTTATCGATTGAGGTGAACCGTTATTACGATCATAAGTGGAATGCTTGGAGGGCAACCTTGAAACATAAGTACTTCAATAATCCATGGGCAATTGTCTCTTTTTTTGCCGCAGTTATTCTACTAGTCCTCACATTATCTCAAAGTTTTTATGTTGTTTATGCTTATTATAAGCCACCTTCTTAACCTTATTTATTTGTATCCTTATAATCATTCAAAATAAATCTTTTATTCAAACTAAGAATATTGATATTGTAATACTTGGGTTTTTAAACAGTCATGATATACTTTTTTTCATGATAGTAAACTTCTTTTTCTTTTCTTTCTAATTGATTGGTATGATTACACATTTTTTAATATGTTGCTAACGGATTTGACCAAAGGCATATTCTGAAGAATCTTTCTAGTTATGGAAATTAGATCAAAGAAAGTCTACTAAAATTATAATACAGTAGATGAACTAAAAAAAATTAATGTAAATTTGTGTAGGAATTAGATGATATCAATTTGAACTTTTAGGAAATAATTTGCTTAGGCATATTTAAAATGAAACAAGCCAATTGCAGCTAGGTGTATATTTTCAGCCCAGTTAAGCCCATTTTAAAGGCCCAGTAAATAAAATACAAAATAAATCTCACCGGCAAGAGCCGGGATAATAAAATGCCGTAGCACACGGTAATTGGTCGTTAATCTTCGCACGTTCATCGGAAATTTCTTACGCTGCTCTGAATCTGCTTCGTTCCTCCATCTTCTGAATCTCTTCTTCGCTACGGTATCAATAACTCGAAGCTAATCTTCCCGCATTCTCCGGTAAACAATGTCTACTCTCGTTTCTATTTCGTTTTTTTGTTTGTTCCGGCCAATGCTTGACAAATAAGAAGTGCAGTTTCATTTCACGCCTCTTGATCTGCTATATGATTGATTCACTGTTACGATTTGAGATCTGTTTCTTCAACGCCGTCATTGATTTGGCGTTGAGATATGTGTCAAAAATGGATGCGATCCTACTTTCGAATGTCGCAATGCACTAGTACGATCTTAGATTCTTCATCCTGCGAACGTGATTTTTCATAGTCAGTGCTCTTTCAGATGATTCTAGATGCGAATTCGCTAATTAGCTTTAGCTAGATTTTGTTTCTGTGTTCTGCTACTGTTTGATTTAATGAGAAGCTAGGCTTATACTCAAACGTGAACTATCTTTTTGTTGTTGTTTATAGGTTGTTGTTTGCTTGTAAAGTAAGGCTAATCGTTTTCTGAGCTAGCGTTGGACTACTAAAATGGAAACTGATCCTCCTGCTGCTGATTCTTCATCTCAGTCTCCAGCTATAATCTCTGAGAAAGATGTATCCATTACTAATAATTCTGAACCTTCTGAAAATCCTATTGTCGTTGAAGAAGATTCTGTGAGCTCTGTAGGAGAAGCTCCTAAAGATTCCAATAGTGCAGAAGCTTCAACTGCGAAGGTTGATACTCAAATTCTTGTTATTTCTAACGGTGCTGAACCTTTGAGTAAACCGGAGGATATAGTTCCATGCCCACCAGATTCCTCCCCACGTGAATCACCGCCATCTATATTTTCATCTTCTGGTCTCTCTTCTTGGGCCAAGAGTTTTAAATTCCCGCAGCAAGATCCAAACGGTACAGACTCTGGGATGTCAGCTTTCTCAAGATTCACCTCTGAACTTGGTCTGCATTTGCCAACCAAAGGGTCTGAGGAGGTTGGTGATGCCAGATCACCAAACACACAAGTTGGGGGTGCTCTTGAGTCCCTCACAAAGGCTGTGGTAGATTCATCTCGTGGTGCCGTAAAAGCAATGCAGGTGAAAGCACGTCACATTGTCTCTCAGAATAAAAGAAGATACCAGGTATAGTAACTTTATCCTCATTGATTTTGTTAGATTCTTGAAACTGTAGTAACTCACATTATAGGCACAACAACTTGTAGAAGCTGGGCCAAAATGTTTTCCCAAAATTAGAAAACTAGTAGTTTCCATTTTTTTTTTTTTATGAACTTTTCATGCTGTCCAGTGTAATTGCATCGACTAGATTCTAGTATATGTATAAGAACCTGGATCAGTATCACTTACATCTCTATTTTACGTGGCACCTGGTCCAATCTTTAGGAGGGGGAATTTGATTTGGACATGTCATATATTACTGAGAATATAATCGCAATGGGGTTCCCAGCAGGTGATATAAGCTCTGGTCTTTTCGGATTTTTCGAGGTAAACAAGCTTGTCCTAGTCTGACCGAGCCAGTTCATTTCTTCTCTCAGCTTTTTGAGTTTCTAATTGAAAAATGCACATTTAGGGACTATATCGCAATCACATGGAAGAGGTGATCAAGTTTTTTGAAACTCATCACAAGGTTCTGAAAACTCCACCAATTCTTATAAGATTCCTACCAGTTGGATTTGATTAGACTGCAGCCCAGATCTATAGTGATATACTTGGCTTATGTTTGGTCATGTCGGTACATACCAGTTCTCTAAACTTTGTTCCCAATATGCAGGACAAATATAAGGTCTACAACCTTTGTTCAGAGAGATTATACGATGCTTCAAGATTTGAGGGGAAGGTATAGCCAAACTCTACTCACTTACTACATCAGACCATATATCTTGCAGGCAGTTTCTATCGGTACCCTTGTTTTCAAAGCTAGTATATATAGACCTCTCACCACTTTTGCTTCATCACTTGTTTCCTTTCCTTCAGGTTGCATCTTTCCCATTTGATGATCATAATTGTCCTCCTATGCAATTAATACCATCATTTTGTCAAAGTGCATACACATGGTTGAAGGAAGATATCCAAAATGTAGTGGTAGTTCATTGTAAAGCTGGGATGGCAAGAACCGGATTAATGATTTGCTGTCTTCTTCTATATCTCAAGGTGAAACTTAAATGAAGCAAAGTCTTGGCCGATGCATGCATTCCTTTTCTGTAAGACTCCTGTGACTGATCTGAGTGATAACTCCATTGCAGTTCTTTCCTACAAGTGATGAGGCTATTGATTACTATAACCAAAAGAGATGTCACGATGGGAAAGCTCTCGTTCTCCCAAGTCAGATTGTAAGTTCTGAGATCATAATAATCTTCTTATGTGCTTGTAAAGTTCTCCCTCATCCTATTAAACGAGCTTTTCTGTTTCCTTCAGCGATATGTCAAGTACTATGAACGTGTTCAAAATCAGTTTGACGGGAAAGTTCCACCTGAACGAAGGTATGGTTTAAACATATCTGACCAATCAGTTAGTTTGATCGCGGTGATATGTATATATCCCTAACAAGCGAACAAACATATATGTAGATGCATGCTCAGAGGCTTTCGCCTAATCAACTGCCCTTACTGGATTAGACCTGCCATTACGATCTCTAACCACAATGGTACAGAGCTAGTTTCTTCTTGTCTTTTGTAGATTCGCATACGTGTGAATAGTAATGCTATGTTTTCTTCTATTTAACAGATGTACTTTTCTCAACAAAGAAACATCAGAAAACCAAGGATTTAGGGGTAGGCATTCTTCTTCTTTATACTTCTCTCTCGCTCTCGTCTTGTTATTTTCTACTCAACCACGACTCGTCTTGACATAAAAACTTGCTTTTGTGGGTTGTGTAGCCTGAAGATTTTTGGATAAAGGCACCAAAGAAAGGAGTTGTTGTCTTTGCAATACCTGGTGAAGCTGGTCTAGCAGAATTAGCCGGCGACTTCAAAATCCACTTTCAAGACAGCGATGGAGATTTCTACTGGTTAACTCTCTTCCTTGACAGACATCTCCAAATCTACAGATTCAGATTTACTAATTTCTCTGTTTTTCTGCACACAGTTGGCTAAATACTACACTGACTGATAATAGAACAATGCTGAAAGGTAGTGACTTTGATGGCTTTGACAAGGTAAACAATTATGTTCATAACCTTAATGATGTGAGAAACAAACCTGGTTGCTTTCCGTTAGACCTGATCCCATGACCGTTTTGTAGAGAAAACTGCCTGCACCGGGTTTCCATGTCGAGATCGTAATGATAGAATCTGACAAATCTCAACCAACAAAGCCCAAATCTGACTCCACCCAACAACAATCTCAAAGCAGCTCCAGTACTGATTCCACCAAAATCAAGTCTAAACGGAACAAAGACGACGATGATGTTTTTTCAGATAGTGATGGGGAAGAAAACTCGAAACACATGGAGTCTCATTCAACTACCGAGAAAGCCGCAGAATCAATGAACACAGCTAGTAAACCTCATCAGATCAATGAACATCCAAAGACTGATGACCATTCTGCAAACAGAAGTGTCACAAGTTCATCATCCTCAGGTGTTTATATTCCAGTACGAGAGAACTCATTGGCAGCTAGTGATATCAAAGCTATTGCTGCAGACGCATCGGTCTTCTCCTTTGGAGATGAGGAAGAAGACTATGAAAGCGACTGAGTTTGAAAACTCAAGTTTTATTCACATTTATCATGCACACAAGTAAAACAAATTCTGTATTAACTCTATTTTCATATAATTTCCAGTTATCAAATTTTTTTTGTTTACTTGGCTTATATATATATATATATATAAATTATTGTTTCTTAATTTTTTCATCTGCTATGTTTCAACTGCTATATAAATTATTGCCCCTTCTGCTAAATTGTTTTTGTTAGATGACGTTCACAAAAATGACATCTGAATTAGCGATCTGTTCTAATACTGTGACAAGATATTTATTTTGCCACTGATTGTTCGAACAAAATACCACAAATAAAATAAGAACCAAACAAACTGTAGATTTATTAATCAATGTTGAAACTGCTACAAAACAGTTAACATAAAAAGCATTATCGTAGGAAAACTCTAAACTTCAAGGCAATCCTGGGCTGCATGATCATTCATCTTGAACCATTTTACGGACATAGAAAGTAATAAATAGACCAGAACACAGCCGTTTCTGTGGCAGTCCCAATGAATCCTGAAACAGCACAAACATAAAGCGGAAACTTATTACTTCACTTTCGAGCAGAGAAAGAAAAAGAAAAAAAAGATTTGAAAATACCTCCTTTTGGTAACGTTTCCAAATGCTCTCTCTGCTTCTTCTGAGCTATCGAAAGTAACAAACGCACAATAGTGACCTCCCTCCGTTTTTGCTGGCTGCAAAAAGAAACAAAAATCAATAAAAAGCAAAAGTCAAAAGTATATAGTAAGATTTGATTTCTCAACCTTAACATCAATTGTAAACTTATTGGAAAGAAACTTTGTAGAAAGAACTTGGCGCAGCTTTTCAGATGAAACATGGTGAGGGATTCTATTTTTTACCATGAATAAATTAAAGAAAAAATTGTCTAAACCAATCAGATCATTTTAATTATACACATCAGATAATATTTATATTTTACTATGAATAAAACTACATGTGTGGGTTTAGCTGATTTTTTACCCGACCTAATCGAGTCTCATGTCGTTGATTAGCATCAGTTTTAGTTTTTTTTAAGCTGATTTTTTTTGGATTAAGAGTCAGGAGTTTGTGTTTTCTTCAATCTGGGGTTTTTAATAAAAAGGCTGTAAAATTCTCAAGCGGGGATTTGATAATTAGGTTTTTCTGATTTGGGAGGTTCTTTGATTTGATTATGGTATCCCCAAATTGTTTTCAAAATCCATAGTTTGTTCAGTAATGGAAATCCATGATTATCAACTTTCATAATATTTTTCCATTAATGAAACTTTTGGGAATTGTTACTCAAAAGATGCTCCCGATAAGTTTATGCGGTGGTAGAAAGGAATCCTTTATTATATATGGCATATTTGTGTTTATTTTTCTTCCTCTTCAAGCGGTGAATCTGTTCAAAGATTGTAATGGTTTAATGTTCTTCTCTTGCTTTCAGATTTGGGGTAAATTGGGGTAAGATGTTCTTAGTGTCGATGTGTTAAGCAGATTAAGAATTTGTATAACTCATTTACTATTCAAGTGGAGAAAATTGATGAAATCTAACAAATTTTATTTTACCCGAATTTGAGAATTGTGATTCTTGGGGTTTGTTGTTTCTGTAATTAGAGGAGCTGATTATAGAAATGTCTTCCCTTTGATAGCTCATAATTAGATTTAGGATCATTGGTAATACTTTAAATTTGTTTATTTGATCCAAATTCGCAGATAAACTCAAGAACATCCAAAAATGCATGGCATTGATCAATCCTTTAAGGAGTTATGTATTAATCTTCCTGTGAACCAACTCTGTAAATACTTTCGTTTTGAGATTATAGAATTTATGTTCACATATGCTTTGGTTCAGAAGGTCAATTTTCAGAATGCAATGGTGAAAGAGTTGATTTAATAATGAGACTCAGATTGTTGAAACTACTAAAATGAAAAAGAAAAAAATGACTCGTGGCATGAAAATTTAGACATGAATTGTGAAGATAAAGAAACAAAAAATAATAATAAAGTAAATTTTGTGTTCTGAATACACAAGAACCTTGTTTTAAAAAGAGGTCCAATCAAATGGAACTAGTAGCTTCACTTTGAGACCATCTCCTGAACGTGGAAGCCACCAAATTCCTTCCTGCAAATAAACCTAACTTTGTCTTCATCTCATAGCTAAACCTAACCTACCACCACCTGCAACCTCCACACCACCATCACCATCAGCCACCAGCGCCTGCTCCTCGACAACAGTCTCGAGAACTCTGTGATCCACCACACCTACGCCATTGGTTTCATCACCATCCATACTCACCACCAATGTCCTCCTCCGTTCACGCAGCCATTCCTTGACGTCACCTGTAACCAATCTACATTTCTTCACCTTCAATTTCAACAGCTTAGGACAACCTAAAGCCAGCGCCTTGATCCCGTCATCTGAAACCAAACATCCCTTGATACAGAATTTCCTCAAGGCCGCACATTTCTCCGCGATGCAACCAAGCTCTGTGTCCCCAATTAAACCACTTCCACAAAGAGCTAACCGTTCAAGCTTCTTACAGTTTAAAGCAATAGCGGACAAGCTCATTTGAGTCGCATCAACACCGATAAGTACAAGTTCTTGCAAATTCAAGCAATGTTTGGCTACAGCCAGCAGACCAACATCATCAATCCTCTTAGTCCTCCAACCATCAATATGAAGCTTTCTCAGTAGCTTACATCTCTCTACAACACTAGCTAAACCTAAACTCGAGCATTCGGGAGTTTTCACTATATGCAAAGTTTCTACATTTGAACATTTAGATATAGCAGAGAGCCCAATATCACTAACTTGAAGCCTCTCCAGATGAATCTCAGTTAAAGAACTATTCTCATCTCTACTCATTTGGAAAACACTATCCCAATTACCTAAACAACGAATGATTTTAAGTTTCTTCAAAGTTGTTGTTGCAACTAAAGATTCAAATACCTGACCATTAACAAGCTCCTTCAAGCAAATCGATCTCAATGAAGAAGACAAACTAAGCTGAATTGGATCAGCTAATTCGTGAATTCCTCTAATCCTCTTCACTGATACCTCCTCAAGAATCTTGCAATGCTCAAGCATCGCGTTTAATCCTTTTGTGCCGAAATTACAAGAGCCACACGATAGCTTCTTCAAGCTCTTACAGTTTCTAGCGAACGATTCCATACCTAGATCTGTGATCTCGCGGCAACCACGAAGCTTGACTCGAGTCAGATTCGAGCAACGAACCGTGATCATCACCAAAGCTTCATCGCTCAAGCTAAATGACTTACGATCACAACGAAGAGCAAGCTTCGTAACGGAATCGAATCGATTCAACATAGACGGCAAGAAAGGGAGAATCTCCGCCTTAGCGTCAAGTGATAACCGGTGACGATTCTGTCCGTCCACGAATAACCACCGTTTGCATACGAGAGAACATCGTTTCCGATCTCCGGCGCTGAGAAATTGAAATATATAAGCGAGGCAATCGTCTGGTAGATCTCTTGCAAAATCGTAATCTGCATTTCCGAAACCAATCGATTCGCAATCGTGAAACTCCGATGACCTGAGAGATAAAGCAGTATCGCTTCCACTAGGTTCCGCCGGAGAAGATGGAGCTTGCCCCATTTTTTGTGCGGTTTGAGTATAGGATGAGGTTGGGTTGACTCGTGAGAATTTTTTTTTTTTTATATATTTCGCCTTTCGTTTTTAATAAATGTTCTTACAAGGCCCTTATTTCTTGTAGATGTTTGGCCCAATGGGCTTTATTATACTAATTCATTATCATCCGCCCGATCTAAAATGTGTTATCCAATACAGACCGTTGCTTTCTTTGACTTTGATCGTCAACGGAACCAGTCATACTTTTTGTTCAGCAAAACTCTATTAGTGTCAACTGTGTCAACTTATCGACAATTTGAATCGGGTAAGTGTAAATTATATATCTACGAATGAATTTTTGGTGAAAACAGTAATTTAGTTAGTGATTGTGATTTGTAAGAAGACAAAATTTGTTATTAGTTGATATCCCAAAACAAAGATTAAATCGTTGGCACATACAATACAATGAATTTTCTGGTTTAAAACCCCCAAAAAAATCCACCGTAAGCCTTTGTATTAATTGTTCCTGAATGGGTCAAAAAGAGGCCCAAATCTCGATATCAGTTTTGACAATTGAGAAAGCTACGTTTACTTGCTTCTTCTATTCTCTAGTTCCAATATTTTCGGTTTCGAATGCGAATGCTACATTTACTGAAAAATCGAAGAGTAAACATGAAATGTTAAACTTTACTGTTTATTATGGGATCAATGTAAATGGAGAAGAAAATAGAAAAGTAGAGTATTTGTGGAAAGAACATCTGTGAAAACTTTTGGAAGTTGGGTGGGTTTGCTGGAATACACTAGGATTAATCCCTCTCCACATCTTGCTTAGATTCTTGAGCCATCGAAGTAAAAAAGATATTAAAAAGTCATGAAACTTAGTATAAATACAGTAACTTGATTTTTTGAAATATATATTTTTTTAAATGGCGAGATCTCCCATAGAATATACAATTGAACGACAAAGAAAATGATATACGAATCTAAAAGAAGAAAAAATAGAGATCTACACAATTCTAGTGGTGACATATCAAATCAAATTTCTAATCGTATGTCGATACTTCAATATGAATATCTATGTTTTTTAACTATATATGAGTTATATAGATGTGATTCATATGGGATTTTTTTGTTCTGATCAAGAAATTGTGTTAAAAATAATGTTTACTAATCACTTGAGGTTTAAGATATCTGCATTAAACAAAAATTACATTTTTTCGACGATCATGCATATAATCATTTATCTTAAACCTCTTACTATTATAAAAAATGTATAGAAAGGTAAGAAAACAAAGACAAATCTGAAAAATAACACAAAATTAAGCTTTTGTACTATAAATAGCACACATTTTTATTTAGAACAAAAAAATCATTTTTATTAAACGATAATTCTCTTATATAGCACAAATCTCCTAACATCATATTTTTAGGGTTTAGGGTTTAGAAAACTCTAAACCATACATTCTACCCCTAAACACTATATCCTAAATTCTAAAATACTTAATTCAAATTAAAAAAATTTAAATTATTATCCTTTATTCTTAAATGAAAATATGTGCTAAATTTATCACAAAAATCTCTTTTGGTGCTATTGTAGAAAATTTCTCAAAAAACAATGTATAAATGTTTTTAGTGACATTATTTACTTTATGATATGTTGTTATGAGAGACGTTAAATGGTTATCATAGATAATATTTTTGGAGGTAAATAGTGGATCCGTAAATAATATTATGTGAATGATATATATGACAATCGTCAATTAAACAATTAAAAATAAAGAATGAATCTTCCTTTGCGTATGTTAGATGGTCATATGATTAAAAATAATTTTAATTTTAGAAAGAAACAAATTATGTTTAAATTATATTCCAATATTTATCAAACTAATATCTTATTTTTAATTTATTTTAAATGGGATAATGTAGTATTATTATATCAGTCCAAATTAAATTGTTACTTATTAATATATTTTCAGAATAAACAAAACTAAAAGTAATTGTCTTGTTTTTTTTTTGACAACAATTAATTGTGATATTTAAAACATTTGTCAGTATAGGGCATTCATATTCACCTAGGAACATTGACCATAAATAACTTGGTAGAAAATAGATATTGAGTTTTTTTTTGCTGTATTTGCTAATTTTATTGTAAAAATGTGAGTGCTACTATATAGAGAAAACAGATGGCAGCTGTATGTAACTAGGAGTATTATTTGAATTAAAAAATTTCATTTTTCGTGGCTTTAGAAATTCACCCATGCTTCAGCTGTGCCTCTGTCCTGGAGTTACAATTTGATTAATTTTTAATTTATATATAAATTTTTTATAGACTGAAATTTTAAATATAAAGTCATGGCCCCAGCACCAGCCTGGTTTTACCTTTTTACAAACTAAAAAACAGATGCTTAATTTGTAGCAATGTAAGAAATCACATGTTTCGATGTTTTACAATACTGTTTTTGTATTCTTTTACTTCTTATAAAACTACAATATTTTGTTACCAACTTAATATCTTTAAAACCTTTATAAAAAAAAACTGAATACCTACTGTATAATACTTAGATATATATGTTATTTCTGTTGTCTCTTTTTTCCCAACTCAAAAAAATAATTATAACAAGAACAGTGACGTCTTTAAGGGTTGACTCAAAGATAATGTTGAGATTTCAAAGGAATTTTGACACACGTAGTCATTTGAATTTTTTTTTTATCTTAGTATTATATTTACAATTATGAACTGGTACCAGTAATTAGGTTGGTGGTAATGATGTTAGATTATGTATGTAATAATGAGAACGTACCAATAATGATGGAAAATCATTAATATATGGATATTTTTAAACCACATTTATTTGGATTGGAGCAAAAGTATTATGTTATTACCTAACATTTTATCATCATGCTTACTATCCAAATTACAAAACATTAATAGTGAATCTATGAGATAAAAAACTACAGTATATTTTTATCAAATACGATAACAGAATTAAATGAAATAGGTAGGAATAGACTTATGAGATAAATACACACCAAGTTTACAAATGCATCCAAAACATTTCGAGTCCTAACACTACTAGCTAAAGAGTTTATTCAAATATATGTAGACTATGTAAAATTAAGTGATAACAGTAATTTTATTACTTAATGGCACACTTTTATCTCTTGTGTTTGAATTTGAATGTAAAATGAAAAAATTGTCATCTTCATTTACTTTTAGTAATAAACATTAATTTTTTTTTTGGGTTTTAAATTGCAAAATTCATATGAAGAGTAAGCATTGTGCTAATATAATGACAAATTACCATAATTGGGAATTATATGCAGAATCGGATGCAATTTTACCATTTTGTAAGTTACTAATATTATATTTTATGTGGTAACACACTATTATATTGTATTCAACTTTCAATTCATTATATTTCGCAAATATCTTATATCATTATGGTCGAATACAAAACTAACTTTTATAATACAGACATCTTAAACCTCAAGTGATTAGTAAACAATATATTAACACAATTTCACGAAATACAGTAATTATTACTTTATCCAAATAATATTATGCCAAAAAAATTTGTGGAAAATTAATAGTTTTCTTAACCAAACAAATATAAGAAAGATTTATGGGAAGGTGATTAAAAATTATTTAACTACTAATTAAAATTATGAGTAACTAAAGAATTTTTTAAAAATGTGAACTTCATACTAAGTTGAGGATTAAGAACATAAAAGTGATTTCATACTAATATTTGTTTTTATGTTCTTTGACCCCAAAAAAGAAGACCAAAAGCATGGAACTTCAATAAGAAAACAAGCATGGAACTTCACAAGTATAAAAAAAGAAAAATGCACAAAACACTATAAGGGAATAGGAGCAAAGCTAGGCAATACATTTAACAGTAAACAGGTGACACCTAAACATCAAATAAGTTAATTATAAATGAATACTACTCTATGAACACTTATACTTTATATTAATGAATAATGATAGAATCGATTCAAGAAAGAAAATTAAATTAAAAAAAAGGGTTAGAGTAGGAAGAGGAGATCGAAAGTTAGCGTACGGCGTTGGTCTCTGGCAGACAAGACGCCATTATTAATTATGACCCAAAAAAAAAAAAAACTTCTTCGATCTAATCAACACAACCCAACACTTACACACACATCCTCTTAATCTAATCGACTTCATCTGTGTTTTTTTTTATTTGTACATTTTACTGTTTTTACTTTTCTTCCACTTATCTTCCAGATTGTTTGTTGACCATTAAATATTTGGGAGCTTATCATCTGATTTCTTGGACCATTTTTATAATTTATAACTCTTGTCTCCTCTATATTCTTGGACCATTTTTATAATTTTTAAGTCTTGTCTCCTCTATATTCTTGGACCATTTTTATAATTTATAACTCTTGTAACAAGAAATAAATGCTTAAAATGAAAATTATCAAATCGATATCTTATAAAAATTGTCTGATTCCAGAACATCTCATATAGTAGAATTCTTTTACTCCGGGAGTTATCAATAAAACCATAATAAAACAAATGGAATATTTCTTATAAAGACTATGGAGCAGAAAACACTTTCAAGCGATGATAAATAAAATTTTTTGTTCTTTTTAAAAAGAAAATATACTTATATGAAATGTGGAAATGAGAAGTCGCTATTAAACTTTGTACAAATCTCACGCTTGTTACCAATGGCTTCCGACTCGTGATTTACTTTTTCCCATTCCCTTATTTATGCTTTTTCATTTTAAATTCTTTTACCACACATTGCTTTCTTTCACAATCGATAAAGATTCATGAATATATGCGTTCATAAAAAAAGGGTAAGAATTGTTGCTTTGTTTATCGCGTCTAGAGCTGTAGGAACGCAGTAATAAAAACATTTTTTTTTGGTTCAATAAATAACTTTGATTATTAAAAAAAAAAATATAGGGCATTCACGGGCCGAAAACATAATGCAGTAACTCGTTTATAATCTTTATTTTTTTAATTCGTTTATAATCTTTATTAAATATATAAGTTAAACGAATTTTAATTTATTATACACTTGTTTTGTACTAATTACACTGTGTGTTCCACAGCTGTTATAAATAGACTTTTATATATAAGTTGCATTTATGTATCTTGGACGTTAAAGTTTGGTACAACTCTTTTTAATAGTACAACGAATCACATTTACGTTTTAATCAGCTTTCTGGGCCTCAGTCTTTAGTTTTAGCATATAAAGCAGCGAGAATTAAAATTGAAATGCTCACCAAGATCAAGCTATTATATTAAAACAAAAATAAAGAACCTTTATAGAAGACATAAAGAAATTAATTAACTAGTTGTATTACAAAATAAAAATAAAGTGAGAGCGTTTTAACAGAACGAGGTCTTTTTTTCTTAATTAAATAATTATTTTATGTTTTTCATTTTTTTCAAATGTTTATGTCAGCTCGTTGACCATATAAAGCTTCTCATTCGTCCACGTGGAAATTTCTCTGACATATGTGACCCCACGAGTGATTTTTTATATGATTATATCAATTTGAATCATCCCTTCCGTTATTTAGTGACGGGAAAAGAAAAAAACATATACTCATAAATTCTGTATTTGATGTTTCAAATACTTCTATCATGCTAAGACCCAACAATTATCCAAAACTTTAATTTTATTATAGTTTAAATACCAGACTTCACAGATTACAATTTTTCAAAAATTTCCGTAACTTTTTAATTTATACATAAGGGTGAAATAATTTAAATTATACGAATGTACTAATTGAAAAAAAAAACAAAATCTTTACTCGTAATCATCGATGCTCAAAACCGAAAGGTGACAAATATCATTAATGGTCAACGCATTTATCCACCACTAATAAACTATCGCCACCTCACTAGCGTGTATATCATACGCTCCAACTGAGAGCAACTTTCATTGGCATCGTGCGAACAGGGATTAAGAGCGTATAACACAAATGCGATAAGCGCGTGAATAAAGCTATCGTAATAATACGTATCGCTTACCTTTTAAACACCAACCATTTGTAATTAATTCATCGTTATGATTCAATTAGTTCATTTATTAAATTAATTTTTGGGAGAAATAAAAGAAAAGCTTTTACCATTTTTGTGAATAAAACAAAGCGCAAGTACGGTTTCATCCAAATAATAAAAGACAAAAAAAAGGAAAGAGAACAAAAAAAAGAAAAATATTATAATCTTTGAGAAAATAAAATAAAATGAGGACAAGCGTGAGATTAAAACCCTTTCACTTTCTTGGCATTGGTCTTCACTCTTTTTCTTCTCACACTAAAAAAAACCCAGAGAGACATACATAGGTGAGAGAGAGAGAGCTCTGATGGCAGAATGAACAAAGAAATTAACAATCTCCTTCTTCTCGAAAGAGAAAGATGGCTTTAGAAGAAGAAGAAGAGAGTCAAAACGCACCGTATTGTGTTCTCGATGGACTTTTCTGTGAGGAAGAGAGTGGGTTTGAAGTAGAAGAAGAAGAAGTAGATTTACGCGACGAGAGTGTTGTAAAGTTTCCATTTTTAAATATGGGTTTGTCTGATCACGATATGTTATGGGATGACGACGAGTTAACAAGTCTGATTTCAAAAGAAGAAGAGTGTCTTTGCAACGAAATCATCATCGTAGCTGATGAGTTTCTTGTTCTGTGTCGTGAAAAGGCTCTTGATTGGATCTTTAAAGTTAAATCTCATTATGGGTTTAATTCATTAACAGCTCTTCTTGCTGTTAATTACTTCGATAGGTTTGTTGTAAGCAGGAAGTTTCAGAGTGATAAGCCATGGATGTCTCAGCTTACAGCTGTTGCTTGTTTGTCTTTAGCTTCTAAAGTTGAAGAGATCCGTGTTCCTTTACTCTTAGATTTCCAAGTAAGTGTTTTTTTTCTTCTTTTCTTTTCTTTACTTTCTCAGATTCGATTTTATCTCTGTAATGTTGCTTTGAAAATGCTGATTTTAAAGGTGGAAGAAGCAAGATATGTCTTTGAAGCTAAAACTATACAAAGAATGGAGCTTTTGATTCTTTCTACCCTTCAATGGAGGATGCATCCTGTAACTCCAATCTCGTTCTTTGATCATATTATCAGACGTTATAGCTTTAAATCTCATCAGCAATTGGAGTTCTTGAAGAGATGTGAATCTTTGTTGCTCTCCATTGTTCCTGGTAATGTTCTTGAGTAGATGTGAATCTTTGTAGATCTGTTGGATGCTAAATTCAATGTTCTTGTTTTTCAGATTTGAGGTTTCTGAGATTTAGTCCTTCAGTGTTAGCTACTGCAATAATGGTCTTTGTCATTAGAGATTTCAAGATGTGTGACGAAGCTGCATACCAATCTCAGCTCATGACTCTACTCAAAGTTGATTCGGTATGTGGCATTTTACCTTGGATCAATAAATGTCAATGGATTATTAGTGTAGAGATTCAAGAACTGATTCTCTATTGTTTTTACATTAAACAGGAACAAGTAAATAAATGCTATGAGTTAGTTTTGGACCACAATCCAAGCAAGAAAAGGATGATGAATTGGATGCAACAACCCGCTAGTCCAATCGGTGTGTTCGATGCATCATTCAGCTCTTCTGATAGCTCGAATGAGTCATGGGTTGTGTCTGCTTCAGCTTCAGTGTCTTCTTCACCATCACAAGAACCTTTGCTCAAGAGGAGAAGACTTCAGGAACAGCAGATGAGATTGTCTTCAGTAAACAGAATGTTTCTTGATGTGCTTACTAGTAGTAGTCCTCGCTAATAACTTCCTTCAAGAGCCTATCAAAACCTGTTTCCATGTTTTTACATATCATCATCGGTTATTGTAAGGCAGATGAAACATTTATGTATGTTTTACTTGGCTCTTGTGTTTTATGAACGGTTTCAAAATGGTGTACTTTTCGGTATTTGGTAATCGAAAAAAACTCTTGTTTACATTGAAAGATTCCTTATATTCCTACTTGTTTCATGGTTGATTATGATCTAGTTTCATCTCACAATCTCTGCATTTTGCAATAATAGTCAAAGATTACACTAATCTCTTGTGAGGATCTTCATAGAAGCATCCACATTACTAATTACACAAACTGGTAGGGTCTAAAACATTACATACATTAATGGTTAGGTGCTTAGTACAGAAATGAGGAACTATGTCCTTAAAAATTGAAAGAGACAACTAGAGAGTTGGTTGGACGAGACGACCAATATAGTTTTGGGCACCTAGAGAGTTTGTTAGCTACCTTCAAAGTTTTGATTTTGATTTTTTGATATCTAAATTTGTTGTTTGTTTGTTCCTGTTTTTGGGGGGTTTGATTTGAGAGGAAATACAGAGAGACCAACACTTGGATTGGTCCAAGTACTTGTTTCTATTCAGTTGTGGTGAAAAAGCAAAAAATGATGGAAGATATATACAACATAAACGTACGAACAACACATAATATCATCACTTTATCTTCTTGCCATTGCTATATCATGTCAAAGACATTAAAGTAAAATACCTTCCATGAAGAGTCTTGTTATTACAAAGGACCAAATAGCATTGAATAGGTTTTTTAAAAATAAAATAAAATAGAAGCCTTTTGTTTGAAGTGTACCAATACCAAACCAAACCCAAATCTATTAAATCGGTGGGATCTTGATTTATCACTTTCATTACAAAACCAAAGTTTTTCATCATTATTTGTGATTATGAGTCTATTGAAAATCCAACATTGATCATTTCAATATTCAGTCCTAGACAGCTAAGACATCTAAACAAATAGAGAGTCCTACAGGACTGAAAAAAAAAAAAGCTCAAAGCTTCAAAAATTTCGGAAATTCAAATCATAAACTAAGCCTCGAATCACATGTAACTAAGTTCCATTGGAGGTTCTACAACGTTTGAAATTTTTTTTTTAAAAAAAGAACCCATAATCTCAAAATGATGAAAATTATACTTGTTCCAAATAAAATTGACCAAATAATAAATCAAGATGACGTCACAGGAGGATGGCGTAATTTATCTATACGTTTTGGGCCGAAGATTAACCAAAGTAGATTTATACAGCCCATTCAGTTAAAATTGTTTTTTTATTGCTACCATTGACTGGTCTAAGCTGCGCACGTGTGCATGTGAGAACTATATACATGCGTGTCCCTAAAGAAAAACCTTACACGTGTAGTTGACACAGTACGGAAAGTCTTTAGTTGGCGAATAAGAGGCTAAAAATTTCAAAGTGAAGCGTTGGTTCAGAAAGTGAAAAGCTAATGGGCTAATGGGTACTTTTGTCTTTTTCATAATATCCAGTTCTATGCACATTGTTAAATCTTTATTCTGCATAGTTGATGAAGAAGTGGAGATTTTTTTTTTCATAAGTTTGAATGATATGGATTAGTAAAAACTTGTTAACGTTATAACGAAGATGTTTTTATCCTTTGTACATTATTAGTCTAGTGATAATTTAACATTGATAGAGAAGAATCAACTTCGGACTAAAAGTAAAAAAGAAGAAGAGAAAAATCAGTAAGAGATTTAACAATGCAGTAGATTCTTTCACAGGTCTCATATGTTCTATAAAAGGTAACGCTGAGGAGGTACTTTCAGGAAGCACACGAGATAAAATCGTGAAATTTAAAGATTCACTTATGTTTTCTTGTGTTATGTAAATAATCTTTTTGTATTTTCCAAATTCAAACTATTTTAGTAGGATTAAACGCATTATTAAGTTATTTACTTAGTATATTATATATATCACCTGTTAGCACTTTTGGTTCAATTTTGTTTAATATCTATGTATAGATAACTTCTAAAAGTATACATATTTCGTTTTAATAAGTTTAGTTGCACTAAAGCTTTGAGTGAATCAAATGTTGATTTTTGTGTTCGCGTCGAATTCTTTTTTTTATATAGATAAATCGGTGACTTTTACATATGTGTGGGTCTGGATTTTTTTAATTCTTCGTAAGATTAAATAAATACTTTGCCCAAAAATTTTAAATTAAATAAATCAACTGTCCTATTCTTCTATTTATCCATTCTTAATTTATCGCATTTTCATCTCTTATATAATTTATTTTTTATGATTTGTGAATACTGTTATGGTAGCACGAAAATCTGCTCCAAAAGCGATAGATGCAATTTTAGTTATTAAGACTATTTTCCGCGGTGGGACAAGATTAAATCCCATTTACAGATGGTAAACGATAATATTTTTATCTTTTTCTAGATAGTGATAAAAATGCTTGAAGAGACTTCAAATCAGCTATAGAGACCTAAAAGCACATTTAATCACATAAAGAGGACCTAAAAGCACATTTAATCACATAAAGAGGATAGTTGTGTCATTGTTGGAACCCATGTTGTGAAGAAAGCTCCCATAAATAGAATTCTCGCACTATATGATTTTTGGCAACAATAAAATCCTAAAATTTTATGAAAAATAAAGAAAACTACAACATTCTTTTTTATATGTCCATGTTCTAATAATATGAGCAATGTTACTTACAATAATTATCCATAAGATGTCTAATATGATTTTATCAAAAAATGAAAAGAAAATAATATACTTTATTTATTAGGTCTCACAATCTATTTTTATATATACTACCGCATCGTGCACCATCTTGTTCCTTTTGACAACAACGTATTACCAATATTTTAGTTCAGTTTTTCAAGACACATTACTAGAATAATTCTATATCTCAGATATGTGTGCACCAAATATGTTCACGTGCATCTCTCAAATCTAGCTAGGTGTCATCAAAAGCACATGTTAATTATACATTGATCCAATTAAAATGTTAGATTACAAGATAGATGGATCTAAAATTATGAGACACGAACCAATATAGTAATTATCAATAGTAATTTTTTCCCCTCTGTTTCACAGAAACATTAAACTTTTATTTCAAATTAAAGGTTAATTTTTAAATTTCTAAATAGTAATTAAAAACTTATTTCTAGGTAGTAGTTAAAAGCTTATTTCTAAATTTTCCATATATTTGATCATATTTTAACAACCGTAGATTTATCGCAATTGGCCAAAGAAAACAATTGCAAGAGCTAACACTATTCCAGTTACTTCTTATGAGTCATCACTAACATTTTTAAGAAAATCATCAAGATAATCATCAATCATGTTCCAGCTTTCTATAAACTGTAGGACTAAAGAAGTTTCTTGTTCCTAGACCAGCAGATCTGGCTACTACAACTGCAACATTCAATATAGTAAAATCAAAATTTAGATGAATGTCACTACTAAGTCTACTTATGGTGTACTTCGTACAGGTCGGAATAGCAAAACCCATTTCTGACCTACGAATCTAATTGTAGAATAAACATATTAGAATTTGTTCTAGAATTATAAACTTAGAGCGATCTTACCTCAAAACGATGAAGATGAGAGCGATTCTTGATTGATATCGTCTCGAAACCCTACCAAACAATGTAAAACAAATGATCAAATAGAGTAAATAGATTATAATTTGTTCAAGAATCGTAAACCTATAGTGTTCATATCTCATGCAAAATATGAAGATGAAAGCGATTCCTGATAGTCTCCGACGAAGCAATACAAACATTAGGTATTAAAGTCAAGTTTGATCCAAGTAAAATACCTTTTCAAACATTGGTTTAACTTTAAAAATATTAATGACAATTTAGCATTGTCATAGATGTCAAATCCGCAATTCATGAGATTATATGGTTAATATAAAACCTTCTTTTATCGAACTAGAAATTAAAAAACCAAACAAAAAAAAATATGTATGAGAAAACAAATTGAAATTGATATTTTTATTTCAGAATAGTGAGAGTACAAGTGTCTGCTATTTAGAGAGATTTTTAGTGAAATGGAAGCAATCCCCTTCTTTTACATCCTCTTCTTTATTTGATAGACCTCTTTCCCAAAGCATAACGTCTTTTGCATTTAAAGATACTATAGCTAACATTTTAAATATGATTTGTCCGTTTTTATCCGGAATTTCAGGTTTTACAATGTCAAATCCATCATTTTAAAAAATTTAATTTTTTTTAGATTACTCTAAATTGGATTTCATGCTTCAGATCCTCTTTTGAAATGAGACATGACCCTTCTTCTCAATGGAGAAGAACCTCGTGTTTTCCGAACTAAAAAATAATTCTGATTCTTTATATGAATTATGGACCTTTCGATTTATTAAAATTTGTCTTTTTTTTTATATATACCATGTCAGTGGATTGAAATCCAACACCGACAATTGTGTTGTATAGTTTGATTTATATAGGATAGTTCAAAAACAAAATATGTTTGCGGATAGTAGAATGAGATTCAATCATACATAGATCCAACCAACCATGAACTAAAAGTAAAACCAAACATATAATGATATAAAAGGTTTAAACCAGTTTACTAATTATCATTTTAATTGAATTAGAACCTATAAAATTTAAGAAACTAACCATTTCAATAGTATGTAGTATAGTTAATTTTTATCAACCAAAGAGTATATAAAATTATTTATAAGAAAAGACCAGCCAATAAGAAAGTTTTGTTGCTAAACAGAATAACCAACAACATCAAAATTGGAATAAGTGGTCTCAAAAATGAAAAGGGGAGCAAACATTTTAAAACTATGTATTAAAACCTTGATTGAAAAAGTTATCTAACTATGGACACTAGTCACACTACTATGTCATTCACCATAAACTTCTTGCTTTGTTTAATAAACTTATAACATCATGGATCTAAAACTATACGAAAAGATTACAAATGTTCGATGTCCTCATATAGTAATCAAGAAAACGTCAAAATTACTGTAATTCTGTAAAGAAAGATGGTTAAAAAACTCGGTTTATGGTTGACCAAAAAATCGTTTTATAGGATTTGTTTCTAACTAATAGGACATTAAAAAACGGAAAAGATATTTTAAAAAAAATGATAAATTGTTGTGAAACCGTTCGAGGAAGGTTTGGGGAAGGTGCAAATGACGTTGGGACTAAACTGGCGTTACTACGACAGTTACACACAATTCAGAAAACTAAAAAAACTGACACGTGGCAGTTCGCTTAATGGACGACAGTTAGTTGTTTGTTGAGGATTACAGCCTGGATTTTTGCTAAAATACTTAAAACTATAATAAAAAATGATTCACATTCCAATTGGCCAACTCTTTTTATCGTTTTGTCCATGTCATCAAATTTCAAAATTAATTTTTTTTCCGACCACTAACTTTACTCTTTTGTGGCCGTTTCTTTGTAACAAGTTTATGAAACAGAATATTAATCGTATCTAATCGTACATTTGGAGTTTCCTTTCCTGTTTATATCATTTCGAAAAAGTGTGACTTTAGAGTTTAAACGTACCACATTTAACAAATAGCCATTAAAGGAAAAAAACTGAACCACATTGATGAAATTTTCAAATGTTTATTCGTGTTTGTTACATCCCAAATTTGTAGCATTAGACAGTTTGAATTTTTTTCAGTTAAAAAAAAAAAACCAAATGAACTGGTTAATGTAAAAATTCTAGTTTTCTCGCTCAAAGCAGTTACGAATATTGTTTTTTTCGTAAATTAATTGTCATCAATTTGTTTTTTTTTTTTTTTTTGTATTTATCCTCAATTATTGCCCAGTCCATACTGAAACTACTTTAAACTTCTGGAATTCAAAAAAATTCAAAATAAGGACGTTTTGTATTCACAAAAATAAATAAAGGAAACAAACGTTTTCAGAAAAAGTATATTGGTATACAGGCTGGCGTGGCCAGTCAAAAGTCAGAACTTGCATAAAAAACTGTCTTTACCCAAACGGCCAAACCTAACCGTTATCGTCTTTATTTTTTCAGATATTTTGTTAAATTATTATTTTGAAAAAACAAAAATAATAATTTAAAAACAACTTTCTAAAAATTTCACCTCAGATTGTGCGAATAATATCAGAGCTTTCCTTGTAGGTTTCCGTGATTTTGTCGCTTTAATTTCCCATTTAAACCTACGCGCTTCTCGCGCGCGTTAACTCACTTCTCACCCTCAACTGTATCACACGCGATTCAAAAAAAAATAAAAAATAAAACAGAAAGACACATAGACGCAGCGAGATTATGACACGTGTTCACCTACAGCTGTATCCCAAAACTTTCAAAACCGCTTGCGTGGTAGAAGCGGTGCCCATGGGGCCATGACTTTCTCCACCGTCTCAACCGGTTACCGGTTTCCCCTTTTATCACTTTCAGTATAAATAGCTTTTTTCCTCTCTTCAGTTTCTCGACCTTTGTTTAGCTTTCTTCTTCTCTAAAATAACAATTTAACCGAAACAAAAACAAAAAACTCTTTAAGATCTTTTCAATGGCGGATCGTGTTAAAGGTCCATGGAGTCAAGAAGAAGATGAACAGTTACGGAGGATGGTTGAGAAATACGGACCGAGAAATTGGTCGGCGATTAGCAAGTCGATTCCAGGTCGATCTGGTAAATCATGTAGATTACGGTGGTGTAATCAGTTATCTCCGGAGGTTGAGCACCGTCCTTTCTCGTCGGAGGAGGATGAGACTATTGTCTCCGCTCGTGCCAAGTTCGGTAACAAATGGGCGACGATCGCTCGTCTTCTCAACGGACGTACGGATAACGCCGTGAAAAACCACTGGAACTCGACGCTTAAGAGGAAATGCAGCGGAGGAGGCGTGACGGCGACGACAGCGGCGGAGGAGGAAGATCAGGATCGGCCGAAGAAGAGGAGATCTATGAGCTTTGATTCTGCTGCTGCTACTGCTCCGGTGGTTACTGGATTGTACATGAGCCCTGAGAGTCCTAACGGAATCGACGTCAGTGACTCCAGCACGATTCCATCTCCGTCGTCTCCGGTTGCTCAGCTTTTTAAACCAATGCCAGTTTCCGGTGGTTTCACGGTGCCGCCTCTACCACCACCGCCGCCGGTCGAAATGTCTTCGTCGTCTGAAGATCCGCCGACGTCGTTGAGTCTGTCACTCCCTGGAGCTGCAGACGTCAGTCAGGAATCGAGCCACCACCACAATAACAACAACGCGTTGATGTTTCCCCGATTCGAGAGTCAGATGAAAATTAGTGGAGGAGAAGAAGCATTCGTGGGACGTAGAGCTGAGTTCATGACGGTGGTGCAAGAGATGATTAAGGTTGAAGTGAGGAGTTACATGGCGGAGATGCAAAAATCAAGTGGTGGATTTGTCGTCGGTGGTTTATATGATTCCGGTAACGGCGGTTTCAGGGATTGCGGAATAATAACACCTAAAGTTGAGTAGTTGTTGCGGGTGGCAAGTGAGAGTTAGGAATTGGAATCGATGTGGGAGTTTCAAGAGTATTCATTTTTGGGGTTTGTTGTGAAATGAAAAAAAATGTACAGAGGAAATTAAAATTGGGATAATAAAAATTTCTATGGAATAATCTTATTTAAAATCAACTTCAGTGGATCTTCTATATAGTGTTGATGAACGATTATAACGTATGATGTGATAAGACTTGAGAGGATTCTGAATTAAATCGTGATTAAGTGAGACCTTGTGCATATCTTGAGATATATGTCCACTGTCAAAATCGACAAAAAGTAGAATACCCAGAAATATTCAACAGAATCTCTAGAAGAATTTCTTGTTTATATAAATCCTTATAAAGTATATAAAAATCGTTATTAGTGTGAGACCTTGTAACTTTAGAACGTGATTTGTCAAAATCAACAAAAGTACTTACTGTTCATAATAACTGTTTTACAGTCAAAACGGAATTTTTAACCATATACTATACTACGTTTCATAGAAATAGTCTTAAGAAAAATATTTAAAAAATACGTTGGAACCACGAAAGCGACGTCGTTTTGATTGCTGGGTTTTGTCTCAAAGCAAAAAAGCAGCTTTGGTTCCCGTAGATCTAAAGTTTTCATTCTCCTCTCTTCCCACACACAGCTTCTTATTCACCGTCTCATTTTCTCCGGCGGTACGGTCACATCTGAAAATTAAAATGGCGCTAGCGTCAATGTCTTCAATTGGCACGACGGTCTCACTCCTAATCTATTTCACTCTCCCTTGTTCAATCGCAGCTGGTGAAAAAAACATCCGCCACAAATCTCCAGCCGTTGGATCACGCCGTCCAATGATGTTCCCGTTGTTTCAATCTCAATCGAATCCTTCATCTTCAAGATCTATACCTATTCATAATCGAAAACTCCACAAAACCGATTCAAAACCATTGAATCACTCTCGCATGAGACTCTACGACGATCTTCTTCGCAACGGGTAACAAAATTCCCCGATCTGATTCGTATAGAAATGTATCTCTTATATGTTTATACAATCTTATAGGTATTATACAACACGGCTTTGGATTGGTACACCACCACAGATCTTTGCTCTTATAGTAGATTCTGGGAGTACTGTTACTTACGTTCCTTGCTCTAACTGTGAACAATGTGGCAAACACCAAGTAAATTCTTAATTCTCAATTATCAAATCTTGTATTGTTTTGTGTGCGTACTTTGTGATTCTTGATTCATCAGGATCCAAAATTTGAGCCAGAATTGTCTACTACATACCAACCTGTGAAATGTAACATGGACTGTATCTGTGATGATAATAGAGAACAATGCATTTACGATAGAGAGTATGCTGAACACAGTAGTAGTAAAGGTGTACTTGGAGAAGATGTTATATCATTTGGCAATGAAAGCCAGCTAACACCTCAACGAGCTGTTTTCGGATGCGAAACAATGGAAACCGGTGATCTTTATAGTCAACGCGCTGATGGGATTATCGGATTAGGTCAAGGAGATCTTAGTCTTGTTGATCAGTTGGTTGATAAAGATTTGATAAGCAACTCTTTTAGTTTGTGTTATGGAGGAATGGATATTGGTGGAGGTTCAATGATTCTTGGTGGTTTTGATTATCCTTCTGATATGATATTCACTGACTCGGATCCTGATCGTAGGTATGTTAAAAAAAAAAAGGGACTGATTTGTCTGATTAGTGAATGGATTTTGTATAATCCTAACGGATACGTTTAATATACCTTTCACACATTTACTCTAGTTTCGGGATGGCGACAGTCCATATTACAATATAGATTTGACGGGGATACGTGTTGCTGGGAAGCAGTTGTTGTTGAATTCAAGAGTCTTTGATGGAGAACATGGCGCTGTTTTAGATAGTGGTACAACTTATGCTTATCTTCCTGATGCAGCATTTGAAGCATTTGAGGAAGCTGTAAGTTCTTTTAATTTATTTTTTTATATGTCAAAACTCTTTTTGAGAATTGTTAATGTTTGGGGTTTTTATGTTATTGTATTGAAGGTAATGAGAGAAGTTTCTCCATTAAAGCGGATTGATGGTCCTGATCCAAATTTTAAAGATATTTGCTTCCATGTTGCTGCAAGGTATTGTGTTTTGTAAACTTGTGATCATATATATCATAACTTTCAATCAAGGGAAGTAACTAACTTTTAGATTGGGTTATGTTCAAGTGATGATGTCTCTGAACTTTCAAAGAAATTTCCGTCAGTCGAGATGGTATTTAAGAGTGGGCATTCATGGCTTTTGTCCCCTGAAAATTACTTGTTCCGAGTAAGTGATTTATCGCTTAAACCTCTTACAAAGTTCCAGTTTCTCTATATAGCTACCATTATAGTAGTAGGTGTCTGTAACCAACATTTTTTTTGTAGTATTTATTAGTCTCCGTGTGTCTGGTGTTGGTTTAGCCACAAATCAGCAGCTGATATTAGGTTACTGATGTGATTACTTTTTGTTGAACAAAAGCATTCCAAGGTACATGGCGCATACTGTCTTGGTGTTTTCCCAAATGGAAAAGATCATACAACTCTGTTAGGAGGTAAATAGATATTATGACTGTTTTTTTTCCCTGGCTATCTTCATTTGTTTTAGTACTTTTCATGTTATTTGGTAACAATTTTACTTACATTATCAGGAATTGTGGTTCGCAATACACTTGTCGTATATGATCGCGAGAATGCGAAGGTTGGATTCTGGAGAACCAATTGTTCAGAGTTATCTGATAGGCTTCATATCGACGGTGCACCACCACCACCTGCCACTTTGCCTTCAAATGATTCAAATCCACCTCACAATTCATCAAGCAATCTCCCAGGTTAGTTACAAACATTTTGTCCTGAAAATTTACAAACTTTTAAAATAAACTATTCTCCTGATGTTTTGATGGTGTGGTAGTTATATCCTCAGCCGAGATTCAAATTGGTCAAATAAACCTTGATATTCAACTAACAATCAATTCATCGTATCTGAAACCTCGCATTGAAGAGCTCTCCAAGTTATTCTCCAAGGAGCTCGATGTCAAATCCTCTCAGGTTAGCCAAAATCGATAAACACACGGTAACTTGTAAGCCTTAAACACTGTTTTTACTAATATTGAGTGAATATGTCTCTGTCACAGGTCAATTTATCGAATCTCACTTCCAAAGGAAATGAGTCTCTTATCAGAATAGTTGTTATCCCTCCTGAACCTTCTACTTGGTTTTCAAATGACACAGCAACGGTATTGATTATACAATAAACCTTCTCCTTACATTACTCAATTCTATCCTCCTACTTAGACTTTCCATTATGCTTCTTGTAGAGTATAGTATCTCGGTTTACCAATCACCAAATCAAGCTTCCTGAAACCTTCGGAAACTATCAGCTGGTTAATTACAAACTCGAGCCTCCAAGAAAACGGTATGCCATTCTTTCCTAACCATTAAAAAAGAGAGATTTTCACTCCATTGTCTCAAAAAGAAAAGTCTTTTCCTTTCATTTTTAGGATAATCAACATCATTGTTGTGACCGCGATTGGGATCATCGCTGTAATTATCGGTTTATCAGCTTATGGAGTTTGGTTGATACGGAAACGCAAACAAACATCAAATCCATACAAACCTGTCGATGAAGCCACCATAATAGTTGCTGAGCAAGAACTGCAACCTCTATAAAAGAACTCGGTACGTTATTTTACTTTTTAAAATTATTCTCCTTTGGTTTGATTCTAATTCAAACAATAGAACACCAATTGTGTTTAATGATCTTTATTTAGTAAATAATGTTAACCTTTTGTTTTTATTGTGAAACTTCTATCTCGTTTGATTTAGTTTATTTTATTTTTATTTTTTACAATGTGTTTGGTTTCTCTATCCTACTCTTGTATAGAGCAGAACAGTGCAGTCAATCCACTTTTGTTTCTTTTCTGGTTATTATTTTTAATAGAAACGAAGACATTGTGTTATCTTTTTATGCTTGGCGTTAAATGAGGTGAGTTTTTATTTTTATTAATTACTACATACCAAAAATACACTCAAATTTTAGAATTAGTCAAATTCAAAAGAAGAGAAATAATGAAGGTTGCCTGAAATTGTGGAATACTCTCAAAATAAGATGGAAAGAATGAATGAAAATCTCAGAAAAATCATTTGAGAATCGAAAATAAAATCAGAAAGTCTTAAAAATAGGAAAAAGAAAAAGAAAGAAACCAAAAAAGGAAAACAAAATATTGAATAAATCACTCTTAGTAAAACCAAAAAAATAATGTATTAGAAAGTACATAAAGAAACCAAAAAAGGAAAACAAAATATTAAATAAATCACTCTTAGTAAAACCAAAAAAATTGTTTTACACTTTTACTTACTCATTTTAAGTATAAAATAAACGTCTAAAAAACAATGTTAGAACAGATTTCGCATACATAAAATATAAACAAAAAAATCTTAATAATTTTTTTTACAACAGAATTGCCAAATTAATTTGGGATTTAAAAACCCAAATTTATCTTTTAGGATTCAGTAATTGATTTGAGAACCGGTGGTCTCTCGGCGGAATAGTTGGTGAGTATCTCTATCTCTCTTCTCTGTTTCTTTCTGTATCTCTCTCTCTCTCTCTCTCTCTATATATATATATCTCCGAGGGTTTAGGGTTTAAGAACTCCCCAAGAAATTTGGATTTACTCTAACAGATTCTGTTCATCAAATCAGTCTCGGGCTTGTGTGATTATCCTCTTATATCAGCGAATCACTCGATTTCGACAAAATTTCTCACTTAGGCTTTCGAATCAGTAAGATCAAATTAGATTTCGGATATAAAGTTTCAAGCTTTTTTAAACTCATTGTTTTTAATCGTCTCTCTGGTTTTGTTTTCGATTCTTACAGAAGAAAGTTGAACGCTTTTTTGGTGGGTTAATGGCGCTTAAACCAAAGCAAAGATCTGAAATGGATATGTCAGATAGTTCTGGAAAACCTCAATCAGATGATAATGGTGTCAAGCTTCAAGAGGAGGAGCTAGAAGTTGATATCATGGAATGTGCAAACCCGAGTGATGATGAGTTTCAAAAGAAAGAACAAGTTTTGTGTCAGCCCCCTTCTTCTTCTTCTTCTTCTTCGAGTTCTTTTGGTGATTTGATGTGTGCTAGTGATGATGATTTTGGTTTTGGTTTTGGTTTTGGTAATGGAGATGAAGCTCAGTCTATGTTGAGCAAAGATTATCCATTACCTGAAACTTGTGATGGAACTGCATTTTTGGATATGAATAAGAAGAAGATTAAAGGTCCTGTGTGGAAGAGATTGAAACAGCCTATAACGTGGAGATGCAAGTGGTTAGAGCTCAAGGTTAAAGAGATTCAATCTCAAGCAAGAGTGTGTGAAAGAGAAGTTAGGAATTACTACTTGACTAAACAGTTTGATTTGGAGAAGGCGAAATTGGAAGGCTTTCAAGGGAAATCGATTCCTTTTTGCAACAATACTCGAAAGATGGAGATTTTTAAGAGACGAAGAAGGAGACGAGTTGAAGAGACTACAGATGTTGCAGCTTATATGTCTAATCATAACATTTTCGCTTATACTGGTATAGCTACATTGCAGCTTTCTTTGCTTCTTTTAACTTTGTTTGCTTCTTTTGTTGAGTAACTTTGTGATGTTAAACCTTTGTGATTAGACAAGCGGATGCCAGCAAATAATAAAGCTCGGGTTTTTGATCCAGGTATGATAGATACAGTTTGTTCCGTGAGGTTGTTGTTTGATAGTGTTTAGCACTAAAGCTTCAATGTTATGTTTAGATTTTGGTGGCCGCAAAGCTAGAGGCAAAGAAGATGGAATTGAAGATGATTGTCTTGCTGCTGAGTATGATTATTCTGATGATTTCCTAGCAAAGCTTCTGTGTAAGATTGATGAAACACAGGGAAAAGCAAGAAGCTTGAGGACGCGTGTTGATCAGTTAACGATGGAATCTCAGACTGGTCATAAACCATCGATGCCTCAAATTACAGGTCCCTTTCATAGAGACATTACAATACAAAACGGTAAGCAATGTGCTCTTGTTGAAGAACCGTTGACTCGTAATCAGAGAGAGGTGACTGTTCAAACTGGAAGGCAGTGTATTACCAATGATCTATTGAAGCCTCAAACTCCTCCCATTCAATTTGGTGGCCAATGTTTGAGTAACAACTCTCCAGTTTCATCTGGAAACTTAAGATTGCACCCTATCATTGAAGACGTAAGAATCAATATTTCCCAACATTTTTTTCGTATATTATAATGTCTTGTGGAGTTTTGAACAAAAAAGCTTTGAATGGTTGTTATTGTGCAGCTGTTTATGGATGAACCAGAGATGAATGATGATGAGATGGAAACAGACGAAGAAAAGCTTGATTATTTCAGGAAGCTAATCAATGAGATTACAGGTGTGCCTCCAGAAGAAGCAGATGCAAAAAAAGATCCTACACCAGACACCAAGAGGCGTAAAACCTCTAAATGAAGCTCTCTATCTCTCTGTACAGAGCCTTAGTCTCCTCCTGCCTGATCCAGCCACAAGCCATGTCTATAAAGCTTTCCAAAGAGTAGTAATTTTCGTATATTCCGTTCATTCTTCCCTCTCTAGTCTCTCTACTAACTCTTTGCATTTGGCTCTTTGAGAATTATGAGACCATAATAGGTTTCAGAGTTTATGCACAGTTAGTGACTTAGTACCTTATCATATTGTTCTATATGATTCATTGACCCTTTTAATGATTCATAAATTCAAATCTTTGACAGCTTTTTCTTTGTGGAGTATTCATGTGAATGTGCACAAGAATTAAAAACTAATTAGCACGCCGATTAACAAACTGTGATTAAACTAAACTAACCACTAAACCATGTTTTGGTTTCTTTAAACTTTTCTCCGACACATACACATGTCAAGTCGAGAACTTAGTCTGAACTCTGAAGTGTTTATCCTAGAAAGGCTCTTTCTTGATTTTCGAATCTTGGAAAAGAAATGATTAACATTAAAGATGATGCAGGTTAGTGCCTGTAAAGACAAAAGTATTAGTGATAATTAATTGAGTTTAAGAGAAGCTTTTTAGGTAGCCGCATTTTCTTGAGACCCAAACAAACACTTTGATATTTGTAGACGACGACAAAGCTTTTTCGTTAGGGAGATAGTTCTTGAGGGGGACCGCAACTCCAATTTCACTTTCTCTAATATCTTTAATACGTATACAAGAAATAAACCATTTTGTTCCACATGCTTAATGTCGTACTCGGACTTAAATTCGATAACAATGCTTAAGCTTCCACATTATCTTATCTTGAAAATTCTCAAATATCTTAGTATCAATTTTGATTGGTATCAAAAGAGTTTAGGAGTTTCATAATTCATACCATAGGTTCACTACATGAAAAAGTCTTAGCTGTCACCATTTTGAAGCACATGAAATCATTCATTAAATTTGGACTACATATGATAACATCAAGATGTCAAAGTCATCATGGCTTTTGTCCATGACATATCTAGATCGGTTTGTGTTCCATGACATATCTAGATCAGTTTGTGTGAACACAAACCTTTTGGTTTTATTACCTAATTTTGGGTAAAGAACACGAAACCTTTCATTATGTTAGAGCTAATTAATTATTATTAACTACTACTAATAATCTTGGAACTTGAAGTGGAAAGATAGAGGGCTTCCACGCAGGCGAATATTTTATTATTACTCTTTTGATTTTTGAGTTTGCAATTAAAAATTAATTTCATCCAAAAGAGAAAAAAAATTAAGTGGTTCTTTTCGCCTTACAGCATAATTGTACTATATTTGTATGTTTAGTGTCTTCTTCTCTTTCAAGTTTTATTAGTTAACTCCTTGAAAAACCAAAAGGCAAATCAAAGAAGAAGAAGAAGAAGATGCTCAAATTCGATGAACCCCAGTGCACAAACCCATCTTGTTTCTTCTGCAGCATGAAGGAGACAAACCCTTTTCGTCGAAGATCCAAACTCGCCGCAATTTTCAAAGAGATTCCTCGTACGGAGTCAAAAGACCATGTCTTGGTCTTGAGTGGTCTGTGGAACATAGCCATGTCCGAGCCAGACGATCCTGAGTTCCCATCACTTGGTTTGTTCGAGTGTATGTCTAAACTCATACAGAAATCAATCAAAAACAAAGCTTGGCTTGTCAAAGACCAAAACATATTCATTCCTTATTACGCAGCTCATATCATAGGATCATATGTTATGAACAAGGAAGATTTAGCTACAAGAGCGGTTGATTCAAAGGCTTTTGTTGTTCCTGCTTTGTTAGAGCTTCTGAGAGGAAGAATCAGTTGGGTTGAGCAACGAGCCGCTGCTCGAGCACTTGGTCACTTAGCTAGCCATGAGAAGAGCTTTGAAGTTGTTTCGTTATTCGAAGAAGAAATTGTGAAGCTTTCTATGGAGATAGCTAGTAACTGTTCGAAGAATGTTTACAAAAGCTTTCTTGGGGTTGAAGATAGCGAGAGGTTAAAGTATCAGAGTGATTTGTTGACGAGAGGACTTGGTGGGTTAGAGACGGAGAATCAAAAAGCAGAGGAATGGGGGATTCAGCTACAATGTTGGTCTTTATATATATTGAATTGTTTCGCGTTGCGAGGTAAGTCTATTGATCGAATCTGCGAGTTAGGGTTCTTGAAGAAAGTGAGTGTAATGTGGGGTGGTTTAGTTAACCGGAAGTCACCAGGAGGAATTGGATTGTTAAAGACTCTTTGTAAAACAGAGTTGGGGAGAAACAGAGTTAGTGAGATTAGAGAAGTGATTGAGAGACTTTGCGATCTTTCGAGATCTTCTGATGATTGGAAAGAAATGGCTTTAGATATCATTTTGTTGCTTCTTAAAGACTCGAATGTTAGGTATCGAGTTATCGATGTTTTAGGGCATTGTTTGGTTGATTTAGCTGAAGATAGAGTTGTTGGAGATAGAGTAGCTCAGATAGTTTTACAAGATTATCATAAGATTAAGTATAATGGGTTGAAGATGAGTAGCGAGGAGGTTCATAGAAGTATAGAGAATCTATGGGAGATTAAAGTAGAGAGGAAGAAGAAAGAGAAGCTTATGAATGAAACAGAGCTTGAAGAAAGAAGAAAAATGGTGAAGTCGTTGAAGAAACAAGGGAAGAAGAAGTTTTTGATGGGTTTTGTTAAAGAAGCGATTGAGATTTATACATTGGGGATTGATTTGTGTCCGTTGGATATGATAAGAGATAGGGTTGTGTTGTTTAGCAACAGAGCACAATGTTGCTTGTTGTTGAAGAAAGCTGAGTTCGCCATTAGTGATGCTACTAGGGCTTTGTGTTTATCTGGTGTGGATGATCCACACGGTAAGAGTTTGTGGAGAAGATCTCAAGCGTACGATTTAAAAGGTTCGGCGAGGGAGAGCTTGATGGATTGTTTGGCGTTCGTTGATCAAAGACACAAGCATTTGAATACGGAAAGCATTCCATACTACGCGGCGCAGATGGTAAGAAAGCAGATGAGTGGCACGTGTGTTTTCTTGAGGGTTGAGTCGACGAGTGGGAAATCAGACGGTTGAAAATAAATCCAAGGAAGGAAAATAGTGAGCCAGGGCTACACGATATCGTTTTGCTGTACAAACTCGTTTTTATTTTCTAACAGTTGACCGTTACAATTTGATCAGTCTGTAATGTCAATCATGTGTGGAATCTATGATTTTTTTAGTAATGATTTTTGTTAAATGATCATCTTTGGCATGTTAAAAGCAAAGAGAATAATTGAAAGTGACAATCCAAAAGTGTCATGTGTTATATAATTTCAGAAGATTTTGTTGTGTTAATCAATTGTTGTAGCCATGCCTGTTCTTCTCCGTTCTTATAAAAAAATTGTCCCAGCGGTCTTGTTGTCAATAGTCCTCAAATCGGATAATGAATTGAAGATATCTGTTGTTTTCTTCGATCAAAAACTAAGTTGGTCGTTTGTTTTGAGTAATGAAAATTGAGATATTAACTTGTATTTTTGCATATATCTTTAAAGTATTTTCATGTGTGGTCGAAATAACTTGCATACAAGATATATAAAAAAACTACTTTTCCTATAAATTTATTTTAATTATCATTCAATCATATACTATAAGCAAACATTTAGAAAAAAACAAAATATAAGCAAATTATGAGCAAAATATAAGCATATATATATATATATATACTAGAAACTATAGATTCAAATTTAAGACATTAAAGCAAAACTAGATTATTAGTATTAGTTATCAACTACATAAAAGGTTGTAACAATAATCCTAAAATGTTATTAATGAAACTGTTCGTCTGTCAAAAAAATAAAATAAAAGGTTCTAACATTTGGCTGCTAAAGCTCCGATCGCGATACTGTCTTTATCATACCTCAATTTCCCAAGTGCGAGCGACAAAGACATGATGTTAACATTATCTTCAATGGCCATGTCGATAGTCGCAAGCAGATCAGAACTGACGCAGAAACCGCTACACCAACAAAATTTGTACATTGCGACCCAAGCTCGTGGAGCTATTCCGTGAGTCACACCCGCAACATATCCCAGGAAGGTACACCTTTAACTATTGATCCAACCATCGTTGATGACGTAGAATACCATGGCCATCACTGTCCCTTGGATATTTTAACTCAACAGACTCGTTGATTGGGCCTATTTCCACCTCGAAGCCTTTCAAGAAGAACCTGACCTTGACCAGTTTCCGATTACAAAGCAATGCTGTGAAGTTCATGCATTTTTCACATTTTTCTTTCCATGTTCTCGGCAGAGGGCCGAATCCTTTATTGTCAGAGCTTTTGCTCTAGGGCTAAATTTTGGAGTCAATGACTCCAACGACGACATCACCAAGTGAGCCATTATCACCCGTGTCTTCTCCATCGGCAACTCCTAGCCTGAGAAATGTTGGCGTTCTAGTTGCCTTTAAGTAGTAGTCTGCTAGAAAACCTCCAGAACAATCGCCATAATGCCCGGTTTAGACAAAAGCAGCTCTTTTTTTTCCTAGGCTACGTCGAGAACCCGTTGATGGCGTGCTTGAACTCGCACATGAGCTACGCTGTAGTTGAGATAGACTTCACACTTTCTTCAAACCATCTTGATTTCTCGGTCATTGGCATGTATGCGACATGAACCACCACGTAATTACGACCCGTGAATTTTTTTTACCGGGGTCAAAACCATAAAAAAAAAGATGTAACAACAAATAAATTTAAGATTCTACAAATGCATTTTCAATACAATATAAATGGGCCAAGAATAATTTATTGGGAGGGTCAAAAAATATTTAATTGGACCAACCTTAGTAAAATTTTAAACCATTAAAAGAAAATTAAAATTAAAGGGGGTGTGACTTGCATAAAACAGAGTAAGAGACGTTTTTGAAACAAAAATTTAAAGCAAGAGATAAGAGAGAAGAAGAAGGAGAAAAGATAATGCGTGAGAAGGTTTGTTTCAGAAAGAGAAAGTTACACATTCAGATGATTAAGCCGCATTATTAAATTTTAAAATGAGTGTACAAACATTTATGGAAAATATAAATCTTGTATCATCACTATATATATGCGTTTTCTATACACAATATTAGAAATCGGTTGGGTGAGGAATGATAAAGTTTGTAAACAGTTCTGTATTGTTTTGGTCATTTGGATCATAACCTCTTCGAATTGTGATCAGACAAAAGCAGAGCATGTTAAGTCTTTTTCCACTGTCAAAACTTGAACTTATGATTTCGAGTAACTTTCTGAGTTTTGCCGTAACATCACTTCTTTTACAAGAAAGCAAACCTATCGGAGAAAAATCCACCAGTTTCAAATACTCAAACACGTCTCTCTTTCTCTTTCTCTGTTGACTCCTCATTTTAGGGTATTGGCTCAATCTGAGTCAATACTCATGGTGGAAGTATGAAAAGACTGATATATATTAAGAGCAAGATAAATTAATAAAACACACACACACAAAAATTGGTAAAATTATTCGCCTCTAGGTCAGTCGATTTGAAGCAAACTTGGAGCATAATCAACCAAAAATGGCCAATATGTAGAAGTTGTCTTTACTAGAAAATCCACTTGTGTAGCATCATTATCTCCCTCACCAATATTTGAATGGATAGGGTGGATGAGACGGACAAAAGCATTTGCAGATTAAACTATTTCTTTTTTTGGACGGTTTACAGTTCACTGTGGTCTTTAATATATTTTTTTTTGGACCGCAACAATTTTTTTTTATTTTTTTTTCTGTTCGAATTACTGCAGACTTAATTTATAAATAATAAAAAATATGATTTAATCCGTCGATAGTTTGTCCGCCCATTCAAAACCTTAATTAACATAAGGAACCATGATTTGATGTGTTAAAGACTATGGTATATAAACTGGGCTGTTAAAACATTTAATAATATCACTTCTTAATTAATGAATATGGATCAATTTAGCTTCAAAGGACAAGATCAGTTAATAAAAATCACACAAAGGTAAACTATTCGCCTCCTTTTCTTTTGCCTGTAGGTGGCTAGAATTGAACCAAACTTGGAACATAACCAACCAAAAATGGCCTATATGAACACATATTCTTTACTGGAAAAGAAGTTGGTGTTGCATTACTATCCTCCCCAACAGTGTATACTGTTATAATCGATTTGGATTCAACATCGCGTTGCTCACAACACACGACGATTTTCTTCTCTTTGTCGACCAAGAACCTTGTGTCACGTCCAGGATCACCTCCGTTATTGTCTAGACATTTTCCGACTAATTTCCAACCTATTCTCAAGTTGGTCGGAAATTAGTCAAAAAATTGGTCGGTAAATAGTCAGAATTTTTCGACGAATTTTCGACAGATGCTTTTCTATATAATTCACACAAATTTTCTTCCCAAATCATTTTTTACCTTTAAAGTTCTTTCTAAAATCTCTCTAACCTTCAAATCACTTATTTTTTTTATTTCATCTAAACAAAATCTCCATAAACTTTCTAAAAATTTTAAATTTCTGTAATATCTCTAAAATATTATTTTGTTTAAAAATTTATTTTCGTTTCTACATAATATCACTTTTAAAATATTTGAAATATATATTTTTTTTCTAAAACTTTAAATATAATTTTGGTAATATCACTTTTAAAATATTTGTAATGTGATCTTTCATTTCTAAAAGCTTGCTCCATGAAAACTCCTTAGTCTCATCATCAATCTTAGTTGTCACCCATATCTCTTCCCTTGATGTATTTTCACGATGTAATAACACCGAAAGTTTCTCTTCCCCAACAACTGATAGAGACATATTTTCATAACTATCACATTGATAGGGAAGACGTTGACGTTCAAATCTCTCTCTTGTATAATCAAAACTGATAATTAAGCCGAGCTGCTTCTCTTTCTCATCAAAAGCACACCAGTAAGTCTTTTCATTCAAAGACACGCTGCACTCAGAAGAATCCAGCCATTGGTAGTCCAGAGTGACACCAAGATTCCTCCATGAATTAGAGTTTATGTCATAAAGCTTGAGTTCATCATGGGGGAAAGAATTATAATCCAATATCTTGTTGCTCTTAACGCAAGATTTGCTGTCTTGGTAGTATCCAAGCACAAATTGATGGGAAATACTGTTTTTTCTGGTTCGGATCCATTCGGTTTGACCAGTACACGGGTTCCAAACAATGATTCTAGTGTCTTCTCCGATGGTGCATAACAACAAGCCATCACAGTGAGAGACTTGCTCTATGTAGCCTTTATTTAGGCTAAGTTCACTTGTAACCTCAGCAGAAGGAATTCCATTATGGAGATTGACGTTCAGTAAACAAACCCTAGATTCCTCCGTTAGCGTGAGACCCAGAAGCTGTTTTGGGGATTTGTCAAAGTGTTTGCTTGAGAATTTCTTGTCGTTGAATAAATGGTTAATTGTTTGCAAAAATAGGTTTACTAGGGATTCCTCCGTTATAGAAAATAGGTTTGAAATATTTTACTATCTTTGAAATATTTGACGTTTACTAGGGATTCCTCCGTTATGAACTCTTTTACTATCTGATTGAAATATTTTCTTTAATTTAAAATAGGTTCAAACAAGAAAAAATTGTATAAGTACTAGTTAGAAAAAAATACAATAAATTAGAAATTTAGCTAAAAAGGATAAAGTTTTTTTTTTTAATCTTTAATAAACACACAAAAAATTGGTAAAATTATTCGCCTCGTTTTCTTTTGCCTTTTGGTCGGTCTATTTGAAGCAAACTTGGAACATAATCAACCAAAAATGGCCAATATGTAGACGTTGTCTTTACTGGAAAATCCACTCGTGTAGCATCATTATCTTCCTCACCAATATTGGATACAATTATAACCGACTCTGAGGTACCAGAAGGTCTCCCACAACACACGAAGATTTTCTTCTCTTCGTGGACCAAGAAACTTATGCCATGCCAAGTATTATTGTGTTTCAGTTCTAAGAGCTTGCTCCACGACAACTCCTTAGTATCATCATCAATCTTATTTGTCACCCATATCTCTTCCCTTGATGTATTTTCAAGTTGTAATAATATGGAAAGTTTCTCTTCTCCAATAACTGATAGAGATAAATTTTTATAACTATCACATTGATAGGGAAGACTTAAACGTTCAAATCTCTCTTTTGTATAACTAAAACTGATTAAGCCGAGTTGTTCCTCTTTCTCATCTAAAGCAAACCAGTAAGTCTTTCCCTTCAAAGACACGCGGTAATAAGAATAGGCGATGTGGTAGTCTGGAATCAGAGTGACATTAAGATTCCTCCATGAATTAGAGTTTATGTTATAAATTTCGAATTCTCGGTCATCAAACTTATACATCTTGTAGCTCAATATCTTGTAGCTCTTATTGCAAGATTTTTTGTCTTGGGAGTATCCAAGAACAAAGTCGTAGAATGTCTCGTTACAACGATTTCTACCGGTTTGGATCCACTTGGTTTGAGCAGTACACGGGTTCCAAACCACGATTCTAGCCTCGTTTTTGATAGTGCATAACAACAAGCCATCACAGTGAGAGACTTGGTTTATCTTGACTTGATTTGAATTAGAATGAGAATCGATTAGGCTGAGTTCACTTGTAAGCTTTGCAGAAGGAGTTCCATTATGGAGATTGACGTTAAGTAAACAAGCTCTAGATTCCTCCGATAGCGTGAAAGCCAGACACTGTTTTGGGGCTTTGTCAAAGTGTTTCTTTGAGAAATTCATGTCATTGATTAAATGGTTCCATTGTTTGCAAGTAGACCGTAACCGTTTCAGAGATGTGGCCGGAACGTAACATAGTATCTCCTCCTCCAGCTCATGTGGAAGCTCCAATGTCATCATTGAGGAGGAAAGTATTTCAACGTTTGCTTTCTTTATGGTTTTGATTCTTTATATAAGGTTTTCGTATTTCAACGTTTGCTTTCTCGTCAATGTTATAGACGAATTTATCTTGTTAGAGCTATGTAACTCTTTTCTTTTCCTATTTGGTTTCGATTTTTTAATTTATTTTGCTAGTTGGTTTTTATTTTCTAAGAACTTTTAACTGTGAAGCTGCATAATAAAATAGCATATATTTTTTTTGTTACCGAAATTTGTTTTTTTGTGGAGTGACAGAATTTACCAGTCAAAATCTGAATTAAAAAAATTACCAAATTATTGTCCACAAATATCTGTATATCTGTATATATCAATCTTCTATTGTTATCTTCTTCTCCAAGTTCAAGATTTTAATTTTTGTCGACTATCAATAATACCAAAAGTAATGGTCAATACAGCTTAGAGAACATTCACTGATTTTTTAATTTATTTTCCTAGTTGGTTTTTATTGTTAGCTTCTTTCTCCAAGTCCAAGATTTGAATTTCTGATTGAGACACAACTCAAACTTTGCTTTAAATGGTGTATTTTGCCATTCTTCCTCGAAACTTGGCTAGTAATAGTAAAAAAAAACATTAAAAATGTTCACATCATGGAAAAAGTGTTAGATAAGCTTCAAAGAGATAAGGTTAAGATATCATTAATCAAGTCGGATTAGGAATAAGATAAACTTTATGTAATCCTAAGAGAATTAGGAGCTATCTAATTCTAAAGGTTTAGAAAAAAGAAGTTTTCTATTAGCAATAGGAATAGGTTTAGCAAAAGAGGTGCTAACATCCTTATAAATATCAAAGTTGAGTTGTGACTTTGATATCATAAAATATAAGAGAGATTAAGAGCTTTGTGTTTAGTTTTTGAGAGAGTTTTCTACACATTAATAAAGAGAGATTCTTTATTTGCAAAGCTAAGATTGTTTCTTTCTACTTTACTTGGTATCAGAGCAGTAGGTTAAGAAAGATCCTGGTTATTTTCATCACAAAACAATACGAAGATCATACATACCTATTCACAAAAAAAACCGAGCTATGGCAGGCGACAACATAACACGTCCAAAAGAGTTTTCACCACCACCAATCCAGTGCCCTACCCTAAACGCCACTAATTACACGGTCTGGACTATGAAAATGAAGGTATTGCTGAAAATCTACAAAGTTTGGGATAAGATAGAACCTGGAGAGAAAGATCCGGACAAAAACAATATCGCGATAGGACTATTGTTTCAAGCTATTCCAGAATCTCTTGTTTTACAAGTCAGTGAACAAGAAACTTCAAAGGGAATATGGGAGGCAATTAAAGCACGACACTTGGGAGCTGATCGTGTTAAAGAGGCAAGATTGCAAACACTTATGTCAGAGTTCGAGAGAATCAAGATGAAAGATTCAGATTCTATAGATAGCTTTGCGGGCAAGCTATCAGAAATAGCATCGTAATCAGTTACTCTTGGACAAAAAATTGAAGAAACCAAGCTAGTTAAGAAGTTTCTCAATAGTTTACCAAGAAACCGATACATATACATCATAGCTTCTCTCGAACAAGTCCTTAACCTGAATAAAACGAGTTTTGAAGACATCATAGGGAGACTTTAAGCTTATGAAGAGAGAATTCTTGATGAGGAGAACTATGGAGATATTCAAAACAACCTTTTAATCAGCAACACTGATCAACAAAACTTCATGAACTCAAGAGGGAGAGGTCGTGGAAGAGGAGGCAGAGGATATCGTGGTGGTAGAGGAAGAGGAAGATTTTCTTCCACAGAAGAACGGAAAACAAATCAAGGTGATCAATCAAAAGAGAAGAAGGATAGATCAAAGATAATTTGTTACCGTTGCGAGAAACCTGGACACTTCGCCTCAACATGTCCAGAACGAACACAAAGAACACAAGAAGCAAACAAAGTATAGATGGAAGAAGCTGATGCACTCTCTACATGCACGAAGTGGTGTTTCTTAATGAAGAAAAAGTGATTCCTAAGAACTTCGAAACAAAAGATACGACAGAAGGAATATGGTATCTCGATAACAGAGCGAGTAATCACATGACAGGGAACAAAAGTTATTTCTCAGAGCTCAATGAGAATATAAAAGGGAAAGTAAAGTTTAAAGATGGTTCATGTATCGAGATACGTGGGAAAGGATCCATTCTTTTCCAAAGCAAAACAGCTGAGCAAAGACTTGTCACGGATATATACTACATACCCGACCTCAAGAGCAACATCCTGAGCTTAGGTCAAGCTACGGAAGCCGGGTGCGATGTAAGAATGAGACAAAATTATCTCATTGTTCATGATCCAAGTGGGACACTTCTCGTACGAGTCACACGAACACCAAACAAAGACTCTACAAGATTCACCTAAAAATAGGAAAACCGATTTGTTTAAGCATGAAAATAGATCATGATGCGTGGAGGTGGCACGCAAGATTGGGTCATATAAGCTTTAAGACATTAAAAGTTATGTCTCAACAAAAGATGGTGCATGGATTACGGATATTCGTGAAGAAAATAAGCTGTGCGAATCATGTCTAGTTGGAAAACAAACACGACAGTCGTTTCCAAAAGCATCTATGTACCAAGCCTCAAAACCACTAGAGCTTTTACACGCAGATCTTTGTGGACCGATCACACCACCGATGCCTGCTCATAACAAATACATATTTGTTATCATCGACGATTTTTCAAGATGTATGTGGTCTATCTTGTTAAAAGAGAAAGGACAAGCAATATGATTTCAAGATCTTTTGAGTGAAATCACCGGATGGAAGAACGAGCAGGTTCTCATCAAGATTGATAACAAGTCAGCAATATCACTCACAAGAAATCCAGTGTTTCACAGGAAGAGCAAGCACATCCACAAATGCTATCATTTCATACGAGAATGTATTGAAAAGGAGCTGGTTGACATGGAGCATGTACCGGGAATGGAGCAGAAGGCAGATATCTTGACAAAGGCATTGACAAAAATCAAGTTCATCGAGATGAGAAGCTTGATTGGTATGCAAGACGTGTCTGAAACACGATTGAAGCTTAAGAGGGAGATTATTGGATAAGCTTTAAAGAGATAAGCTTAAGATATCCTTAATCAAGTCGGATTAGGAATAAGATAAGCTTAATGTAATCCTAGGAGAATTAAGAGCTATCTAATTCTAATAGGTGTAGGAAAAAAGAAGTTTTCTATTAGCAATAGGTTTAGCAAAAGAGGTGCTAACATCCCTATATAAGTATCAAAGTTGAGTTGTGACTTTGATATCATAAAATATAAGAGAGATTAATAGCTTTGTGTTTAGTTTTTGAGAGTTTTCTAAACATTAATAAAGAGAGACTCTTTATTTGCAAAGCTAAGATTGTTTCTTTCTACTTTAAAAAGGATCCAAGATTTTCAAATATCTTGATGAAACAACAAAACAGAATATTACACGGAATGATAAAAAAAATCTTATGGTCTATACAGTGTTTATAGAACATGAAAAATGATTCATGAAGACTAAAGTATAAGAGAGAGGGAGAATAAAAAAGCCGCACAGATTGTATATATACTGGGCTGTTAAAACATCTTAATAATATCACAACTTCTTGATGATTAACTATTCAAAGGACAAGATCAATTAATAAAACAAAAAAAGTAAACTATTCGCCTCTTTTTCTTTTGCCTATAGGTGGCTGGAATTGAACCAAACTTGGAACATAATCAACCAAACATGGCCTATGTGAAGACATCTTCTTTACGGGAAAAGAAGTTGTTGTTGCATTACTATCCTCACCAACAATGTATATTGTTATAACCGATTGGGATTTATGATCACAACACACTACGATTTTCTTCTCTTGATCGACCAAGAACCTTATGTCACGCCAAGGATTACATCCGGTATTGTCTTTCAGTTCTAAAAGCTTGATCCACGACAACTCCTTAGTCTCATCATCAATCTTAGTTGTCACCCAAATCTCTTTCCTTGATGTATTTTCACGTTGTAATAACACCGAAAGTTTCTCTTCCCCAACAACTGATAGAGACAAATTTTCATACCAAACACACTGACAGGGAAGATGTAGACGTTCAAATCTTTCTCTTCTATAATTAAACCTGATTAAGCCGACATGTTCTTCTTTCGAATCAGAAACACACCAGTAAGTCTTTCCCTTCAAAGACACGCTCCTGCAGTAAAAAAAACACACGGTGTGGTAGTTTGGAATCCGAGTGACACCAAGATTCCTCCATGAATTAGAGTTTATGTCATAAAGCTCGAGTTCTTGGTTGGAATCGTAAAAACTATAATCCAATATCTTGTAGCTCTTATCGCAAGATTTGTTGTCTTGATAGTATCCAAGCACAAAGTCATGGCAACAACCGTTTTGCCGGGCTTGGATCCATTTGATTTGACCATTACACGGGTTCCAAACAATGATTCTAGTGTCATTTACGATGGTGCATAACAACAAGCCATCACAGTGAGAGAGTTGATCTATGTAGACTTGATTTAGGCCACTAAATTCACTTGTAACTTTAACCGAAGGAATTCCATTACCTAGATTGATGTTCAGTAAAAGAGCCCTAGATTCCTCCGTTAGCGTGAGATCCAGACACTGTTTTGGGGCTTTGTCAGAGTGTTTCTTTGAGAATTTCTTGTCATTGAACAAATGGTTCCATTGTTTGCAAGTAGTTCGAAACCGTTTCAGAGATGTGGCTGGAACACGACATAGTATCTCCTCTAACAAATCCAGTGGAAGCTCCGACTTCATCATTTTGGAAGAAAGTATCGGTGGCTTTGATTAGGGTTTTCGTAATTCAACATGTGGTACCTCCTCAATGTTAATATATATATAGTCGAAGTTTTGTTAAGTCTCTTCTTTTCCTTTTTGGTTTCTGTTTTTATTTTTATTTTTCCTTTTTGGTTTCTATTATACATTTCACAAAAAGGGGAAGTTAGCTCTATAAAATAATAAATCTATTAGATGATTTTCAATCAAAATGTTTAATTTATAAATTAACTCGATTCATTTTAAAGTCAATTAAAATTCTACAAAAGTTTGAAAATATATTGCAAACACTCGAGATCAGATAAATATTTAGAGTTTGACATAAATATTCTTTTTCTTTTTTAAGGAAACAAACCTGACCGGAGAAAAATCCAACAGTTTTCAATACTCAGAGACGTTTCTATTACGTCCTCATTCTGCTGCTTTCTGCTGCTCTGACTTGAGCGAAATAAGGATGAGCCTGTCAATTCATAAAAGCATCCAATTTAGCTTACTAATCTCATCCTCATGATCACTCATGTAACTAAACATGACTTCTAATACACTTGTTTTGAGTTATCTTCTGATACGTACCATTGCTTCTTTTGCAGTTAATCTGTCTTGATGATCATACCGGAGTAGCTTGTCCAGGTAATCAATCGCCTACATTGTAACAAAATCGTTACAGCTCGGGTGAGAGACCGTGTCAAAAGACAAATGTGTTTGTGTTTTGTAAAGGAATAAAGAGAACAACGTAAACCTCAGGTGAGACCAAATGGCGATTGTCAGCATTGATGAATTTGGACCATTAAGAATTTTAGCCACATAATTGGTTACCTTGGCAATTTTAACGAGCTGATCCTGGTTTTCATGGCCATAGAAGAAAGGTTCCTTACGGAATATCTATAAGAAAAGAAAATTAGACACATCAGATGACCATAATATAAATGTAGTCAAAGTAAGCCTTGCAAATTCACAAGGTACTCACCATTCCAGCAAACATGCAACCGAGGCTCCACATGTCCAAGGAATAGTCATAGTCTTGTAAATCCACTAGAAGTTCGGGTCCCTTGAAGTACCTGATATAGGAGAGAACATTTCATTGAGCTTAGATACTGATGAAGACTATATACTGTAATCGGTTTTAAAACAAAGGGATAGCAAACAAAGTTATTTTGAAGCCGCCTATCATCATACCTTGAGGCCACACGGACATTATACTCCTTTCCAGGATGATAAAACTCAGCGAGACCCCAATCTATTAGGCGAAGTTTGCGCAGCTCACGGTCGATCATGACATTGTGTGGCTTGACATCTCTGTGCATTATACCTTGTGAATGACAGAAGTCCAATGCCTGTAGCAGGTCATAGGGACAAGGTTATCACTGACCTTAATTTATCACGAAACAGAGAAAGTTCCAGAGATCAGAAGTCATAAGGGAGTGTAGAAAGATAAATAGATTACCTTCAACAGCTCATAGATGTAGTATCGGATGTCATAATCAGTCAATGTCGGATACAGAACCTTAAAGTCTGTGCTGTTAACACACTCAAATATCAAGCTTGGGGTTTTTGAGTGTTGATCTCAACAACATCATGCAGCTTGACAATATTTGGTCCTCCACAGAGATTCTGAAGAATTTTAATCTCTCTTATAATCTGTTAAAGGATCACATATATTAAGGCAAAACCCTTCTCAGTAATAGCAACATCTTCTTTTGCTCATTAATCTATCTATAGAAAATTCAGCATGTTCCTTCTTTTGCAAAACATCTAGGTAAATTACAGCAGCAAAACAACAAAAAGAGACTAAACTCGATATAATCCTATCATTCATAAGTCATGAATCGAAGTAATGTAGACACTCACCTTCTTCTTCTTGACAGGCTTGAAAATCTTGATTATGCACTTCTCATTGCTGTTCATGTTTATCCCCTCAAAAACCTCACTGTATTTTCCTCTCCCAACCTTCCTCACTACCTCGTAATCATCTTGCTCCCTGAAAACAAAACACAAACAAAAAAGCTCAAAACTTTAACAAAAACCAATAAACTCTCCTCAAACAGATAAAATCCAGAACATCATCAGCTAAAAAAAGCTCAATTTTTTACATTACTTGTATTACTCCCAGAAGATCCAATTTTTAGACATAGCAAATTGAACTATAGCAAAGTCAACACAGCTACTGAAGAAAGATCAGATCTTCCTACAACCTAAATTCCCATTAGATCTTCCTAGGGTTTTCCAAAATTTTCAGAAATCAAAGATCTTACCCCCACTGAACATTAAGCGATTCGTAATCCCAATAATCCTTAGGTCGGATCACGTTAAAATCGGTATAAACACGAGCTTTCGACATCGCTCTCTCGATAGAGATCTCAGCGACAGAATCAGGATCGAATCTGTTACCAGCGATGTCTGATTCAACGGTTCCGGTAGTGATGAGGGTTGATGATAAGATAGGAGAATGCGCCAACGGCGCACGTAAGATCAAGATGGGGAACAATAACAAGAAACGTCGAAGAGATGCAATGAGAAAGTAGGAGATGAAGATTAGGTGCATGTAATCATTCAGTACACCCTCCCGCAGTGGATTATTACCTTTTAGTGAGTTAGAAAAAAAAACAAAATCATATTTTTAAAATGTTTTGAGAAAAAATAATATAAATAGTTGTTTTCAAAACGGTACGTTTTGGATAACCCTAAAAAAGCTTCAAACATTGTTTTATGTTCATCATCATCGTTTTGCGCCTCTCTCTCTGTTTCTCAAACTCTTCAGGTAAGCTTCTTATGCTTTCGTAATCGTTTCTAAACTTTAAAGTTTCTTACTTTTCAATGATTTGTGTTGATTTATATACCTTAATTGCGAAAAAATTGTATCTTTATTAGTCAGAATTGAATCGTAGTTTAGTTGTTGTGGGTTTAAAAAACCCTAATTTTTTAGCTGTTTTAACTGTCAGAAGCTGTTAATTAGTGAACAATGGGGAAGAAGAAGTTTATTGATAAGAAAAAGGCGGCGACTTTCGAATTGTGTCCTCGTGATACATCAGACCCAAGATACAGTGATGCACCTGGAGGTGATAAGATCTTCTTAAGAGTTGATCAGAACCCTGTAAACATCAGTGGTTTCATTGAAGAAGAAGAAGACGAAGAAGAAGACAACTCAAAGTTTGAAGATGCTCCTGAAGATTTAGCTTATGGCTACTCTAGTTTTTGTGATTCGAATAATCCTTTACCAGCTCATGTGAGGAAGGAGATTTTGGTGTTAGGTTATCCTGATGATGGATATAATTACTTGGAGCATTTGAGAGAGATTAAGAATACTGGTGGTGGTTCTAATTTCTATGCTAATCCTAAGTTTGAGGTTGATCTGTTACCTCGTGATGTTAAAGCTTATGATGCGTCTCGTGTTAAGATCTCTGGTATGGTTAATGAAGAAGCTAATGATAAGTCGATGTATAGTGTGGCGTCGAAGACTGTTAATGTTAAGGTTCAAAAGGCTATTGATCCTGAAGTTGTTGCTTTGCTTGAAAACAGTGATGGGTCTGAGTTTGGTTCTGATGTTGAGGATTTGGAAGAAGATTTTGTTGTTCAAGCTAATTTTACTACTCAACTTGGTGAAGCTTCTGGTGTGAACAATAATGAGTTTGAGTTTTCTGAAAGAACTGAGGTTAGGAATAGAGAAAGTGATGAACTTGTGGCTGAAAAACCGAGAGTTCCTCGTCAAATTGATATGTTATTTGATCAGCTTGAACTCAATGAATATGGGAGTGACAATGAGAGTGATGGTTATGAAGGTGAAGATGGAGAAGAGGAAGATGATTTCATAATGGCTCAAGATGTTCAGAATCTTATTAATAAGGAGGCGAAAGCTTATGAGCTTGAAGAGAAGTATATGAACCCTGCGGATATATTGAAGAACAGTGACTCTGTTAAAGATAAAGAAGAATTGGACACTGCTGCTCATGTTATCCGCCGAACTGTAGAATATGCTGAAAACTTTGAAAATGGGAATGAAGATGAATTTGAAGAGGTGACTGAAGAAAGCAGCGACGAAAGCGAAAAGTGGGATTGCGAAACTATAGTGACGACATACTCGAATCTCGATAACCACCCTGGTAAAATCTATGCTCCAGAGACAGCTAGGAAGAAGAGGCTGAGTGAAACAGTAGCTAAAGCAATGAGTTCAAATGGCAAAATCATTTCTCTCCAAGGGAAAGAGAGGATTCCCGTAGAGTTTTTGGCTGGTAGGAAAGCTGAACAAACCGGTGTTAAAGCGGTAATCCCGAAAGCAGAACCGATCAAGAGGAAGAGTCATGGTCAAGAGTCGAAAGAAGAGAAGAAAGAGCGGAAAAATGCTGTGAAAACCGAAAGGCGAGAAGCAAGGAAGATGAAGAAAGAGACTAAGGAGCTGTATCGCGGTGAAACGCAGCGTGCTCAGAGAACTGTTGCTGTCTCTGGTCCATCTTCGATTCATCTATAAGGTGAAGATCAAAAGACTATCTCACAGACTGTTGAAAACAAGTTTTTTATTTTTTTTAATCATTCCGCGTAAAATTTTCTGTTTTGTTGTTTCATTAAGATGAAAATCTTGAATCTTTTTTTGGGATGTGGACGTTTGTTATATTATTTACTTTTACTAAGTCAAATTTCGAGAAAATGATAATGGCAAAATAAATACACCAATTTATAGCAAAATTTGAGTTGTCTTAATCAGAAATTCAACCTGTGCAGGCTTAGTATTTATTCTTCCTCTTTTTTTTTTTGCTTCAGTCTTTTATGAATCTGTGAATGTTCTGTAATTTTGGAATGATTGATAGTCGACCAAAAAAAATTAAAATCTTGAACTTGGAGAAGCAAACAATATAAGATTAATGAACCTTTGTGGACAATGATTCGGCCAATTTTTTTACTGAGATTTTTGAATGGTAAATTCTGTCATTTCACATATTTTTGTCGGTAACACAAAATTTCATCACATGGCGACTTCAAGTCTAATCCCTACTCGAATCACACGAGCTTCACTGGTTCATCACCGATCATAACCGCACTCCTCCAGAAACTCTCACAACTGGAGGAGTCACTCAACCGAATCCAAGCTTCACGGCCTGGAGACGTCAAGACAAATGGTTGTACAGTTCCTTGTAGGATCTCTATCAGTAACAGTCCAACCCATTGTTGCCCGAGCAACAACCTCACGCGAGATATAAGAAATCATTCACAACACTTACGACAAACCTTCAAGGGGGCACATCAAACAACTGAAGCAACAAATCAAACAAATCACAAAAGGAAACAAGTCTATCCACGACTACATGCGCACCATCATTGACAAAACTGATCAGCTTGCTCTTCTTGGTGCTCCAATGGAACATGAGGATCTGCTAGATGTCATCACTGACGGTCTAGGCAAAGATTACAGAGTGATAATTGAGATGGTTAATGGCAGAGATACTCCAATCTCTCTAGACGAGCTTCACGAGAAACTAATCAATCGTGAAAACAATCTCAATGTTACTGCTGCTCCAGCCAATAACCTACCAGCTACAGCGAATGCAGCTCAGTACAACAGCCAACAACCGCAATCTTGATCATACAACAACAGCAACAACGTCTGTGGTGGTTACCCTGGCTCTCGTGGTGGTAGACAGCCCCGTCCATACCTTGGCAAATGCCAAATCTGTGGTGTGCAAGGACATAGAGCAAGATGGTGTCCACAATATCAACCACCCTCGGCTCCATCGTATGCAGCACCGCAGCCGTATCCTCAATACCGTGGCTCCTCACCATCACCAGCTCCACATCTTCCGCTCCCGCCGCCACAATGGCAAACTCAGGCGCATCATACGACCACAGGCTCGCATGACATGTTTCCATAGCTCTTTGACAGTGGTGCCTCCCATCACATAACAAGTGATCTCAAAAACTTGGTACTTCATTCTCCATATGCTGGAGGTGAAAGAGTCTTGATTGGAAATGGTGCTGGTCTACCAATCTCTCACACGGGTTCAACCTATTTTCTCTCTAACGCTTGCAATCTCAAACTCATAAATATCCTTTGTGTACCCGACATGAAGAAAAATCTTATTTCTGTAAACAAGTTATGTCGTACTAACAATTCTATGGTTCAATTATGTCCTTATGATGTTCAGGTGAAGTATCTCAATACAGGGACAACACTTCTCAATGGCAAGACCAATGAGGGTGTGTATGAATGGCCAATTCTCTCCACAAATCCTAAATCTATCTCCACCTATTCATGCTTAGCATCTTCTCTCATGGACTGGCACTCTAGCCTAGGTCATCCTAACTCTCAAACTCTTTGCACTATGATTTCTCGGTTTTCTTTACCATTAGCTTCTCGTTTGTCTTCGTACTCTTTAATTTGCAACTCTTGCTCTAGTAATAAAAGTCACAAACTACCATTTTCTGCATCTACTTTATCATTTTTCGGCCCACTTGATATTATTTTCTTTGACGTATGGATCTCTCCGATTATCTCTGTTGATGACTACAAGTATTATGTTATATTTATCGATTATTATACAAGATATACATGGCTTTATCCCTTGAAAACTAAATCTCAGGTTGCTCAAATCTTTCCAATGTTCAAAAATCTAGTGGAAAACCGATTCAAACGGAAAATCATCATGCTATACTCAGATAATGGTGGTGAGAATGTTGCACTCAAACAGTTCCTTGCAATGCACGACATCGCTCATCATACGTCTCCACCTCGCACTCATGAACACAATGGGATCTCGAAGAGGAAACACCGACACATAGTGGAAACAGGGTTAGTGTTACTCACACATGCAAACATTCCTACCAAATACTGGACGTACTCATTCTCGGCGACCGTCTATCTCATAAACCGCCTCACCACACCAAATTTCTCCAACACATCTCCGTACCAGCTTATATTTCAGGGGGAGCCAAACTATCTCAAGCTACGGGCTTTCGGGTGCCTCTGCTACCCGTGGCTAAGACCGTATGCCCAAAACAAGTTCAGTCCAAGATCGAAGTCATGTGTGTTCCTAGGATACTCATTCATGCAGAGTACGTTCATTTGCCTTGATGTGCCCATTGCCTGAGTATACATATCTCGCCATGTTGATTTCGTTGAATCGATTTTCCCTTTGCATAAATTTTCAACTTCTCAGTCCCCTCACTTAATTTTCTCTCCATCTGAGTCTGTAACAGTTTCTGTCTCGCCTAATTCTACTCGGCCATTGTCCCCGTGTGAAGCTTCTTTACCTATTACTGAGGAGATCATTGACACCCGAACAGCGTTACCTACACCATCCATCGCTGAGAGCAATACACTACCATCGGAGCCGGTCTGATGCCTGCTCCACCAGCTTCTACCACACAAACAGAAACTTCAACAGCTCCTCAACAAGACAATCCACCAGTACCTGCTCCAGCTAATCAGCACTCGATGCAGCTCGGTCCAAGGAAGGAATATTCAAGCCCAATCCAAAATATGGGCTTACATCCATTCTTTCCTAAGTTGAACCGGAGACGTACACACAAGCCTTAAAAGACAAAAAAATGGCGAGGAGCTATGGGTGATGAGGCATATGCTTTCATATGAAATGACACATTTAATCTAGTTTATCGGTCCGAGGCCAAGAACATTGTGGGATCTAAATGGATATTTCGTATAATACGGTTATCTAATGGCTCTATTGACAAGTACAAAGCTTGGCTGGTTGCCAAAGGGTTTCATCAACGCCCAGGAGTAGACTTTCATGATACCTTCAGTCCAGTCATCAAGCATGCGACCATTCGATTGGTTCTTGGCACTGCAGTAGCAAAGGACTGGCTTCTCCAACAACTTGATGTCAACAACGCCTTTCTCCAAGGACCACTTGAAGAAGAAGTGTACATGCTACAACCACCAGGGCTTGAAGACAAAGACAGACCTCACCATGTTTGTCATCTCAAGAAGGCAGTATATGGACTGAAATAAGCACTGAGGGCATGGTACAATGCTCTCAAAGATTTTCTGGTTAGTATTGGTTTTAAAAACTCGGTGTCTGATGTCTCTCTCTTTATTTTACATACTGGTCACAAATTTTTGTACATCCTCGTCTACATCGATGACATCATTATCACGGGAGATGCTTCAATGGAGATACGTCACGTCTTGGAACTCTTAGTGGCTAAATTCTCTATCAATGACCTTAGTGAACTCTCCTACTTTCTTGGCATGGAGGCACATAGAACTTCCGAAGGCCTTCTCCTAACACAGACCAAGTACGTGACCGACCTACTTCAAAAGACAAAAATGACACAGGCTAAACCGGTAAAAACACCAATATGCTCCACACAAATTCTCACGTTTGAAACTGGTAACTCTTTACCGGATCCGACGGAGTACCGAGCCACAGTTGGAAGTCTTCAATACCTTGGTCTCACTAGGCATGACATTGCCTTTGCCGTTAACCGCTTATCGCAGTTCATGCACAAACCAACAAATCTCCATTGGAAAGCTGTCAAAAGGGTTTTACGATACTTGGTGGGTACGGCCAATAAAGGTATCTTCTTCTCTGCCAAGACACCACTCACTCTACATGCGTACTCTGATGCTGATTGGGAAGGGAATCCAGATGATTACTCATCGACAGGAGCTTACATCGTCTACTTAGGGAAGCAACCAATTTCTTGGGCATTCCGCAAGCAAAAAGGCGTGTCTCGCTCTTCCACGGAGGCTTACAGAGACAGCCTCCGAGATTAAGTGGCTTCTATCTCTCATGTTTGAACTTGGGATTCACTCCACCACTCAACCAACTATCTTCTATGACAACATTGGAACAACCTATCTCTCAGCTAATCCGGTCTTTCACTCGAGAATGAAGCACTTAGCTGTAGATAATCACTTTGTTCGTGGACTAGTCCAAGGAAAACTTCTTCGTGTCTCACATATCAGCTCTCATGACCAGCTAGCCGACACCTTGACTAAGCTTCTTACACGCACTCGGTTCCTTAGTCTCTCGGACAAGATTGGTCTCTCTACTAGAAGTCCATCTTGAGGGGGCATATAAGTATATACGAATGAATATATTTTGTTATAGAATATTCTAGATTACATTGTAATTTCTCAATGTATATCGTATCCTTGTTGTATAAATACCCATCTCTAGTAATCAATAAAGTATCAGTTCACAATAAGATCTACAACACACATATATTAATGATTCCACTTTAGTTGGGTTGGTGAATAAGATCTATATTACTAAATACTCCTAATATTTTTAAAATACGATATTGTTAATTCGTCGTGATATAAAATAGTTTTAAAATAGACATATATCAATACAAATAACATTATGGGCCAGATTGTGCAAGGCACGCTCCTTGTTTGTGTTGACAACTTGGTCTTGGAAAATTGAAATTTTTAAGAAATGACAAGGAAGTAGACTTTTACTTTCTAATTTTAAAAGGGGTAAATTTAGTGTGTAACAATAGAAGATTGATTTTTTTTTTCTTTTTTTAATGTTAAAGAAGACTTTTTAATTAATTCTCTTACAGTTGACCGAATATTAATGCACGCTTTTCTTTTTCTATGTCTTCAGTTCAATCGAATTCGAGTAGTAAAAGAGAAAAGAAGTTCAATAGATTGAGAGATCAAAGATTATGAGTCTGTATGATTTTGCAACAGTTAGCAAATTTGAAGGAAAATATATTTGCTGGAGGCTTCGGCTTCTCCTGAAAATTGTCAATCAAAGTTGACAAACAAAAAGGTAGCTTAAATTTTCTCCTTAAGCTACCGTTTAAAAAAATTTCAAATCGTCAAAATTATTATTTGTGTCAATTTATTGTTAATTTTTTTTTCCATTAACATGTATTATATTTTCTCCGTAAACTACCGTTTAAAATTTTTCAAATCGTCGAAATTATTATTTGTGTCAATTTATTGTTAATTGTTTTTTTTCCATTAACATGTACTACAATGATTCTTATTATTTTACATTATGATGCTCTCGCTAACTTTCCTGTAACGACGTGCAAATCACACATCTCCACTTTCCGTATTTTCAATTTTGTAATCCAAATTTACTTTCTTCCTTTTTATATTTCGGCGATCCATTTTTATATTATTTGTTGTCGGCAATTCAGATTTACCTTTACAGCAGATAAATCCATAATTACATTTTCTACTGTTCCATAATTACATATTTATACAATTATTCATATTATAATTACACGATTAATTAAGGCTAATAAGCAATTGGATATTGTGAACAAAAAAAAAAATTTGGATATTTGGTCATTTATGTTTCATTCTCACTGAAGAAATCTTACCGTCTTACATAATTTAATTTCCACTCTTGTAAGAAGTTGTTTGAAGAAGTAATATAATTAATTCCATCATGTTAACAAGTATCAATGAAACGAACAAGGTATGGACCGGTGCAGTTAACAAAAAAATCGAATAATTATTTTCAAAAGCCTAAAATAAAACAAATGGATATTGTTTATTGGTTTTTCTACAATTTGAATAATTTGTTATATCCTCCAAGACATCATTATATAAACCCTTTATCGTGCAACTTTTACCATCAGAAATTCAAAGCAACTCTTCTTTTTGTCTCCCTCCCTCTCGACTTTGTTCCAAACATGGCTCGCTTCGGTATGGTTCTAGCCGTAGCTCTTTGCCTCACCATCTCTCTCTTCCCGGACACAACCACCGCGCTAAGCCGCAATTTCTACTCCAAAAGTTGCCCAAACGTCGAACAAATAGTGAGAAATGCTGTCCAAAAGAAAGTTAAGCAGACATTCGTCGCCGTCCCTGCCACTCTCCGTCTCTTCTTCCACGACTGCTTTGTCAATGTATGTTTTGATTTAAACGTTTTCATACCTTTTTAATTGGTTTTCTTAAGTCTACCTTCGGTGTGTTATTCGCATTGTATAGGGTTGTGATGCCTCGGTCATGATCCAATCCACGCCTAATAATAAGGCAGAGAAGGATCATCCTGACAACATTTCACTAGCTGGAGATGGATTTGATGTTGTGATCCAAGCTAAGAAAGCCCTTGACGCTAACCCTAGTTGCCGGAACAAGGTCTCATGCGCTGATATTCTAACATTGGCCACCCGAGATGTTGTTGTGATTGTGAGTAAACTTTTTATCTTTTCCTTAACACGGAAAATTAAGACTAATCTTTGTAATCAAGATTGCCATATAAAAAGTATATAAAGGCAAAAAAGACACTGAAACTTGTTTTTAGTACATTATATAGTTGCATGTGGATGGCCGTTTCATAAAACAAGGTTTTATATAGGCCGGAGGACCAACCTATGAAGTCGAACTTGGTAGGTTCGATGGACTTGTATCAACCGCGGCTAGCGTCCAAGGGAACTTACCGGGACCTTCCGACAATGTAGACAAACTCAATGCTCTTTTCAGGAAACACAAACTTACCCAAGAAGATATGATCGCTCTTTCAGGTAACCCCAACTTACAAAAACAAAATAAAACATCAACGTCCATTTATATCAACCAAAAATGCATCGATGTCTAAAACCGATAGATTCATCATAATGTAGCGGCTCACACCCTTGGATTCGCACATTGCGGCAAGATCTTCAACAGAATCTACACGTTCAACCGTACGATCTCCGTGGACCCCACTCTTAACAAGCTTTACGCTAAGGAGCTTCAACTGGCTTGTCCTAAGAATGTGGACCCGAGGATTGCACTCAACATGGACCCAGTCACGCCCAAGAAGTTCGACAACGTTTACTTCAAGAATCTTCAACAAGGCAAAGGTCTCTTCACCTCCGATCAAGTTCTCTTTACCGATGGCCGTTCAAGGCCTACCGTTAATGCTTGGGCCAGAGACTCTCTAGCGTTTAACCGTGCTTTTGTGACCGCCATGACCAAACTTGGACGCGTTGGGGTTAAGACTAGCCTCAATGGAAATATTCGTCGTGACTGTGGTGCGTTTAACTAGAGATCGATGATGATGATAAAGGGAGAAAATACAAATTATATTATCCCTCATTTTTTCTCTTATCCAATTCAACTTGGTTTTTCTTTTCTTGATTAAAATCTTTAAACGTTAATTCTTATTTTTTTTCATTTGTCCTGTTTTTGTCTTTTATTTAAAGAAGGTAAATGTATTTACTTTCTACTTTGTATCTTTTCCCTTTTTCTGAGCTATATATCCCATCTTAACACTATTTTCTAACTAAAATCGTAAAATAAAAATAAAAAAAATTAAACCATAAAAATAGCATTTATCTTTTTAAGATATATAAATATCATCTCATGAGTATATATATAGTGTGGGAAAAAAATACAAAACAAGATACTAGAATTAGAATAGAAATGGTAAAGGATATTACAAAACTTGTGCTTAAATTAATCAGAAATCAGAGCAATATTAAATCTACTACTATCCAATTAAAACGCTAATTAAACAAAAATAAACCTGATTTTAAATGGGTACCCAAACGGTAGCAAAAACTACACTATGACCTTTCCACGTCAGCACGAGACTCTCATCGTCGTCTTCCCTCTTCATTCCCCATCCGACGGCGTGCTCCTCCAACATCGCCTTCACATCTGAAACCTCCTCTTCCTTAACCCTAACTCCACCGAACTCAGCCTCTCTCATCCTCTCAACCCACCGTCTCTTACTCTCCGTCCTCTCCACTCTCTCCGCACCTTCCTTCGCCACCACGTTTTCTATCTTCCAGCTTATCTCCGCCTCGTACCACCGCCTCTGCTCGCTCATAAACGTATCCGTCGTGTCAAACGGAATCCAGAAGTAGTTAAACGCCGTTCTTAACCGGTCAACTAAATTCTCGGATGTGAGATCTGCGTCTTCTTCGATTAGGGTTACGATTGTTGGATTCAAAGATCTGAGTTGTTTCAAGAAAACTGTTCTAAGCGATGATGATGAAGTTAGGGTTTCTTCAGGGATGTAACGTAACATCATGTGGCAGTTGATGACGAGAGCTTCGTTGAATGAAGAAGGATAAATCCGTAATTGTTGGAGTAAGGAGGAGAAGCCATCGGCGTATGTAGAAGGTATGATTGTGAACTGCATTTCTATGTTTCGTGTGGTGGCGAAGTTAACCAGTTTGGATCCGAGTTCTTCGTAGGAGATGTTTATGAACGGTGGCAAGTCGGAGGAGGAGACGACGGTGAGTTTAAGAAGCGGAGGAGGTTTGTTAAGTCGTCTTGCCATGGCGTCTATAAGAGTAGGTATTTGCATACAATGAGTCAAACTTAAGTCAACGATGTGAACCGTTGAGTAACCTTCCACGGCGGTTAATATCGCCGCGTTTGCAGCTATGAATCCGAATCTGTGCCATGGAGTTAGGTCGACGAATGAAGCTAGCTCCACGACTGAGAACCTGTGGAGTTCAGTAACAGGGGGTAGGAAACTAACGGTGGAGGAGAGTGTGGGGGTTTTAGAGACGGAGCGTGAGAGTAACGCGCGGAGGAAGGCGGAGGTGAGTCGTTGTGTGGAGTCACCGTCGGGTGGGGAGATGTTGTTGAGGAGCCAGAGGATTTGGTGAGCCAATGTGGCGTCGTTGGAGTCGATAGCGGTGGCGCAGTTGAGGAGAAGCTGTTCCATGAAGTTGGCTTCGCCGCCGCCGCGTAAAGGTTTTGGAGATGGGAATCGGGTCGGGCTGAGAATCCGGGTTTTGGTCATTTAGAGGAAAATGTACGTTTAATCTCTTGTTGTTGTTGTTGTGACACAAAAGGAAACAAAAGGAATAAAAAAACAGAGTATAGAGAAGGGTGGAGAAAACGACATGTCCATAATTTTTTACGTATTATAATTGTGAAAGTGAGTTAAAGAGAGAAAGGAGACAAAGGAGAGGGACGAGGAAAGAAAGAGACGAGTCAGTAGAGAGAGTCGTGTCTATATGCATAACCTTATCATTGGGAAACGCACCGTTTCGGTCGCTTATGTTATGTAAGACAAAATATTGCCAAGAACAAGACTTTTTCGATGTAGAGAGATTGTGCATTTGTTTGTATATAAGCAATATGTATGACTGAAATAGCTAAAAATATGAATCTATAGTTAGGTCGTAGGGTGCATTTTAGGCTCACTATTGTTGACCTGTCTGAACAATGTATCTGTTATTTAGGGAAAATATATTACATTTATAGTATTATTGATTCGAATTCTAGTAACCATAAATATGAACAAGAAGTTGATATTATGTATAGTATATATAGAAAGTAAAAATTGTTAAGGGGTGCTTGAAGTGGTGTGTGTGTGACATGTGAAGTGGCAGGTTTGTATGTTTGT
>CM051379.1:13026059-13051059 GCA_028015245.1 Cardamine occulta | reverse complement strand
CCTCCTCCTCCACCGTCCGATCAAGTACACCACCGGAGTTACACGTGTTCCGTTTGTGGCAAATCTTTTCCTTCTTATCAAGCTTTGGGTGGACACAAAACTAGTCACCGGAAACCGGTTAGTATTAATAACGACGACGTTAATGTCAGTAACGGTTCCGTTAATAGTAACGGTGTAGTTAGTCAAAGTGGGAAGACTCATAACTGTTCTATATGTTTTAAGTCGTTTCCGTCGGGTCAAGCATTAGGTGGTCACAAACGGTGTCACTATGACGGTGGTAATACTAACGGTAACGGTAACAATATTGGTCATGGATTTGACCTAAATTTACCGGCTGATCAAGTTAGCGATGAGACACTTGGAAAAAGTCAACTCTCCGATGAATAAACAAAGTCTGCGTTGTGATTAAACAAACTTTTACCGATTGGTTTAGCTAAGTGATCGATCATTAGCTGAGATGCTATAAATCTGTAATGAAAATGATTGGAGTGGACTTTGGATTATTTTTAATTTTTTTTTTACGTATACGTAAAGGAAACATATTAATCTTTCAAATGTTTATTCGTTGTTGGTTTTGTTTATATAAAGTAGAAAAAATGGGGGAAATAGTTTGATTTTGATTTTATTTTGATAAGAAAGAAAAAGAAAAAGAAAAATAAATGGCTTAATTACTATTTCTTGGAAATTTCCTTCTGTTTTTTTTTTTTGTCTTCCATTATTTGTGGAATTTCATTTACTACTTCCGCAAGCAAAGGAACCACTTCTGTGAATCTGTCACTCCCAGCATGGAGTGATCTGTTCAATTAAACACTTTTGATAGTTAAATAATCAATTTTCTATTTCAAAACATAATTTTGATAAGAGAAGTAGAGTTAATTTTGGTTATGTTAGTATTAATTATTGAAGTAGTGATAGATCGGTTAGTAGTACCTAACGAAGCTAATTCTTAAGTGTCTTGTCGTCTTTGATTACTATTATCTACTGATTGGTTGGCACTCACACTTCCCTCCACGCTTAAATTATTTTTATAAATCTCTATTATTTCGTTTTCACAAGTATTACGAGTCTTTTTTTTATAAAATATCTTACATGTCCAAATCGATCCCAGTTCATATGTATCTTCTAAGAAAAAGAGTAGTGGTTACATTCCAAGAAAATGTGGATATTGGGTATTTTCTGAATTAAATGCGGCCATATAGAGGAAAAATGCTGTTTTTTTTTGTGACATCGACAATTGTCTTTCGTTTGATGTATTCTTAGTAACTGTATCGCTGTAGACTGATGATTAAATATCTTGCAATTAATATAGGTTTTGGCATTGAAAAGGCAAAAAAAAATTGTATGTCGAAAACGGAGTGGGAAAAAAACACATAATAGCGTACTAATAAAGTAAATGGAAAATATTTCGTGCAGCTTACATCTTACATAATCATATGTATACATAATGTTAGTGTAAGCTTTGATCGTTTTCTCATGTTTTTACTATATTGTATATGTATTGTTAGGAACTTAAGAATTTTCACCAATTTTCGTGGGCATGTTGTAATAGTAAGGCCTTACAAGATTGTTAAAGGCCTAGAGCATTCGTACGATATATCCAATAATATTCAAGTTAGGTTTGGCATGGTCCCGTTTAAGTTATGTATACCAAGAAGCCATCGCTTGGACCGTAAGAAAAATTTAATAGAGCCCATAGGCCATAGTGTGTCCTCTCTTGTAGCTGAGAACATTTAGCCCAATTATGCTAATAGCCCAGAATTTAATTCTAAAATCTGAACTGATCAACGGCTGTCAAAAAAAAAAAAAAAAAAAAAAAAAACCAGAATTCAATGTGAAACTTGATAATCAAAAAAGAAATAGATTGTTGGAACACCGGGGACAATAAAGCTTTATTGTCGGAATTTAAATTCAAAATATGTTTTTTTGTCAAGAGATTAAAATATGTTAGTATAAGATAGATATATATTAAAATAAGAAAGTTGTTGTAAAATATTTTTAGTTCATTAAAAAATAATAACTAATAGAGTAATTGTTAATAACCAATTTGTGTGAGTATATTTCTGTTGTTCTTTCGTTTTAGTTAGTGTTTTGGATCGATTGTTCAACTGTCTTAAGACTCTAAACAACAGACTTTAACACCCAGAGTTCCATGAATATTTTTGTGTATTTTAATTTACCAATGAAAAGAAGTCATTTTGAATGAATAAATAAATAAATACAGACGGCGGCATTCAGTGGAAATTTGCCTAATTGGAGTGTAGGTAAGGTCCACGTAAGCCATGAACGGCGCCGGTTCACTGCATTACTCTATGTGCGAGTTGTTTATTACACTTTGATACAAAAAACAAATAGTAATATATGTCTATATCTTTTGTTCGTCATACTTCATTTTGTTTATAATAATATTAAGGAGAAAATATATGTTTGATTTGGTCACACACGTGAGACATCATCAAAGGCAAAGAACGCCTCTCTCTTCCTTCTAAAACATTTTCATACTAAATTATTGAAACCCTTAAGAATGATTTAAAGGTCAAGAAGTAGGTTTGTTTCTTTGAAGGGTCAACTTAGATTTAACTATAAACAATTCCATTGGTTTGATAAATAAATTGTTTACAAAGTATACGTAATACATGAACCATTTATTAAAAACCATTATGGATACTAAATAGTTTAAGAAATGCAAAATTTAGTTTAACGAATAGATTTTTACAAGGAAAAACAACTTGAAAAAACTAAATAAACTTTACAAGTTTTGAATTTAAGTAGGGTATTGCATTTGAGAATCTATGTCACTCAGCGATTTTTTTCGGTTAAGAAAGACATATCAATAGAATGACCAGTTGAATTAAATCTTGTTCTTGTATTTGTTCTCGGATAACTAAGCAGTAGGCGCTACAACATACAGGTTTGAAAACTTGCTTAGAATAGAGAATGCTCGAAGAAACGACGATGGGGACATGGGTTATTCGGAGTTACAGGATGCAAATGTCCCAATTACTTTACTTGGAATATGTGTTTTTTCATCATGTCTTCTTTAGCTTCTTTTCTCATGCACTTACTTATTTGATTTTAGTCCGTTCATTGTATTTTACTGTTGCTTTATCGTTTTTGTTTTTTTTTGTCTTTATGTAATCGTTGTTACAAATTAAAAATAAGTATAAATAGTTAAGAACCTCTCTAATAGTTAGCTCTATTTTTTTTATTTTTAAATATCTTTAAAAATAGAAGAAAGGTTTGCTTAAATAATTGCTTCTATTTTTAAATATAATATTTTAATTTTATTAATCAATAGTGTTTCTCTAAAAATAGAGTAATAAACAGTATTGCTCCAAATTTAGAGAAATGTTATGCTATGCATTTCTCTATGTTTAGAATAAATGATAGAATACTATTGGAGATATTTTGATTTAAAAATTGAAAAATCTCAAAAATTGAAAACTATTGGAGATGCTCTAGCATTTACACCCAAAAAAAAAACTTGGAAATCGACAAAATAGTCAACAAATAAACACTAGACATATAGAAATGAGAATTTTCATCAAAATAATCGAGATCGTTCACGCATGATGTAAGACTTAGAAATATATGAATAAAAGGAAAAGAATAAAGAATTATAGAAAAGAACCAATGGTTGAGGAGGCACAACTATTCGCGGAGACACGGAGCCGTTCGCACCCATCACCTTGGAATCTCCTTTTCTCTTTCCTCATCACCAACTAGTCAACAACCACACACACCACCATTTCTTTTTTTCTTTATTACCCTTTCAAAACAAAACCATCACTAATCTTTGTTATTAATTATTACATAATCAAAATTTTATCTTCAATACAATTTAATTAATTTTCTCTTTGGCAGTAATCATTCTATTTTGTAATTTTGTAGGGATCTTAAAATAAAATAAAAACTTGATTATCCAATATATTAAAATAAAATTAAATCCCACAACATGACCCATTGCTTTACGGACTCAAGTATCAATATATTTGTCTATATATATACAATGGTCTGCTCTGGTTCTTCTTCCAAAACATTGAACCAAAAGCAAATATATCTTTTCTTGCACCAAAAGCAAATCTTTCAATCTTGAATCTCCAAGATTACAGCAAAAACCAGACATAATCATTAAATTAACTTAAACTTAAATTTCTGACATGAGTTGCAATGGTTGTCGTGTTCTCCGAAAAGGTTGCAGCGAAAATTGCATCCTTCGTCCATGTATTCAATGGATCGAATCTCCTGAAGCTCAAGGTCACGCCACCGTCTTCGTCGCTAAGTTCTTTGGCCGTGCTGGTCTCATGTCTTTCATCTCCGCCGTACCGGAATCTCAATGCCCTGGTACTTAAAACAAGCAAACCTCTTCGGATCCTCTTTTTCTCGAAACGGCGTCGTTTTTTCTGATTGAAAGGGTATTTTGGTCTTTTTACAGCTTTGTTTCAGTCTTTGCTCTATGAAGCTTGTGGAAGAACTGTGAATCCGGTGAACGGCGCCGTGGGATTGTTATGGACGGGGAATTGGAACATATGTCAAGCGGCGGTTGAGACGGTTCTTCGCGGTGGTTCTTTGAGGCCGATACCGGAGCTTCTTAACGGCGGTGGATTTGCGGGATTTCCGTCTCCTACTTCCGACGAAGCATCTGCGATCTGCACGGAAATGCTTAATCTACGAGAAGGTGATTCCGGTGATCGGAATATGTACCATCACTGTCGATTCTCAAGCTCTAGATCCAGATCGACGGTTTCTCCGCCTAAACGGAAACGATTAGCGACGGCACAACCTTCGGCGGAGCTCGATCTCTCTTTAATCCCAAATTTTCCGATTAAAACGGCGCTGTGGAAGGAGGATACACCGTCGATGTACTCGGAGGAGTCCGTTGCGACGGTTTCGTTTTGTGACAACATCGCCGGTGATAGGTACTTACGCGGAGGAGAAACGGCGAAGTTGCTCAACCTTTTCGCTTGAACGGCGTCGTTTTTTTTAATTGGGGGTTAAAATCGTAATTTTCGAGTAACTTTTTTGCCCTTTCGTGGAGTAAGATTTTGGGAAATGTTAGCAACACCGGCAAATTACTTGATTTTTTCTTCTCTTTACTTTACTTAAGAGAAATTAAACCAAAGTAATTAATTAGTTGAGACAATAATGATAAGTCGTCGGTGGTGTACTATTTTTTGCTTCGTAATCATATTTTCATAGATTTTGAAATGTGTATTATAAATTATAGTAAATGATAATGATCACTATTAAATTATTTGTTTTGATCAAAATATTTAACATTAATAATAATAATAATGATCACGGATTGAAGACAAAATAAACATAGTGCATACGCATCTTCCAAATTCAAAGCACCAGCCAAGTCTTCGCAAACCAAACATACTTCGATTCTTTATGGAGCAGCATGTTGTCTATCCACAATTATATTATAAAAAAAATACAACTTGATATTTTGATAATCATCTTGATGACTCCCCAAATTAAATATATAAGCATTAATAGTCTCCAGGTTTATTGTCTTTGGATACTGCATTTGTTGTTCAATCCAATAGGTTGATACTAGTATTATATATTATATATATACAAATAAAACATAAATACGTAAACAATAACAATTAGCTACATAATAATATTATTCCCCGAGATATGATTTTATTACTTAATTATATTTATTCAATTTCATCTATCTTATGGGATTTTGCAATATCCTAAATTTTTATTTTATACTCCAAAGGTCTTTTTTTTTTCTTGCAGCTCTCTCGGTGGCATGTCTTCACATATTTCTTTTATATGTAAAATGCAATTTTTATGGATGGTTTACAACGCACACACGAATGAACACAAAGCTACACACACAAAAAAATAACAAGGTGCATTACATAAGCATACAGTATATAATACATATATAGGTCATGTGTATGCATATAATAGATGTGCATTATATAATGCTTTTGGATTATGAAGGTAAGGCTTTTTTTGAGAGAGACGGCTTTTGAAAGACACAAAGAGCTGTTTTTGTCACTCTTTAGCTTCGTGGAATCTTCAAGATTAAATCACTATATTTTTCTTCTTCTTCTTCTTCACATTTTGTTTAACTAAAGGCTAATTAACAAGGTATTTGTACTGTGCTCTGTGGATGATGGCGTAGAAACAATGGAATGGACCAATAACAATCACATGGTTTTTTATAAACAATAACAATAACATGTTGCTTTTTTACATAATCATATTTTTAGGAATCCTTTTTTGACGTAGATATATAACTATATAACAACAACACGGGAAATTCAGTAATTTCCCTCAAATAAATACATAAAGATCTTATTCTTAAGGTCTACATATTTTTATTAAAACCAATTCGTTAAACATAGATCTCTTATCTATATATTTAAGACCCTAAAAAGTTTCGAAGAAATCCTCATGAATCTTATTATTAGAGTACAAATAAATAACTAATTAAAGTATAAATAAAAGTTTATCTGCTAATTTTTAAAAGCTTCATTCTCAGCTTTAGATAATACCAAAAAACATACATTAACAATAACGGTGACCTTTTTTTTTTTTTTTTTTTTTGTAAGACTTTTCAAGTTTTATCCAAAAGAAAAATATTTATCATTTATGTATCGTGTGAAATGAAGATGGAATGTTGTTCGAACAGAAGAAGTGATTTGAAGATCTTATGAAGTAGGACCCATTTTAAAGTATACTTTCGACCAGCCACTAATGGGCAAACAAATGCTTGTGGTCCACGTCAGTCTCCTTTCTTTTTCTGACCACCGGACTCTTTATTTATTTTTTAAACATTTTTAAATATCAACAACCATATATAAATATAGCGATGGGTTAAATTCTTCCCTCCAAACTCTATAAATAGAGTAATATTTGCTGCAACTCATTTTTATATCTCACTCTAAAATAGTGTAATTCTAATTTTTTTCTATATATAGAATAGCTCTATTTTTTTCTATATTTTATATTATAATTACTATAAAATATAATAACTCTAAAATAGAATAACTATAAAATAAAATAGAAAACTCGAGAAAAACTAAACTATATTTTACAATTACTTTATTTTAGAATAAAAAATAGAAAAATATATTAGAGATGGTCTTAGCATCCAGATTTTTACCCAAGCACACGACTAATTTTAAGTCATGTAACAATGAATTTCAACTCCACCATAGGTAAGAAAAAAAATTAAAGTGTATGAACATATATTATGAACAGAGTGGGATCTCACAGTCTTCGCTTACGAAGATAATAATAAAATTTATTAAATAAATAATAATCACGAAAGCATATATCATTTTTTTTTCTTTTCTAAAAATCTAGCTGGAAAGTTTTATAAAAGGATACGCTTAATTCATCTTGAATGTTATATTTGGTTCATAGTTGGCAAGAAAAAATATTAATTCGATTCATAAGTTTTCTAAGACAATATAGAAACCTTAACTAGTTTTTTTAAATGTAATTATTCTTTTGTTAACAATTTTTTCTTTTGTTTCGGCTAGACACAAAAAGTTTGTGTTGCGCGATCTGAGGATTTTTAAAGATCTTCTCGAATTTTGGGACGTGAAAAAGTGGGCCTTATTTTATACTCCAACTTTCAATCTCGTCCGTCCATTGTATCTAATTAATGTCTAATTTCAAAATTTATGGAACTAATGCTTTAATTACTACTTTTATTTGGTGTTAATGTTGTACTCTGAAGGTTCTCTTTACTTTTTAATTCGCGAATAAAATAGAGTAACTTGGATAAACATGATGAGTCCATAAAATGAAACGAGAATAAAATAACATTGTGAAGATTCCTGTATAATGCCAAAAGCCACGAGTAGCCGCAGTTTCTAATGGGCCCAATGTATTCATCACCTTCTCTACTTAAGTCGGTGTGAATCCACTCGATGCTTTCGAATACGAACAAAAATTAGTTAATTAAGATTTTTTTTAACACAGTTATTAAGAATTTAAGCGTAAACATTATATTTAAATTCGTAAGAAAAAGGGAAAAATTAGCTAAAATTGATTATGTTTCCTACTTTTTTGATTATATACCATTTATTAGTTAACTTATATTAATTACTAAATTAACCTTTAATTAAATTTTTTATGTATTTTAAATAATTAAATTACGATTTAAATAACTAAATAATTAAATTAATAATGAGATTTTACGTTCAATGTTGCTTCTTCTGCAAGTCCACCAACTAGAGAACACAGATCAAAACGATCAAAACATGAAGATCCTCTAAATCACTCTTGACAAATCTAAATTTCTATCATCAAATACCAAATCAATAGAATATGAAATCCAAGTAAATAAACACAATTTCAACTTCATGTCTAAGGTAAAATTCTCACATGATAGAAAAATAATGTCTTATTCAAGAGAGTTGGCCATTCGTTCTTTATTCAAAAGCACACACTGGCACTTGTTTTTAAACAGTTTTTAAACCACAGCTATACTGACGCTTGTTTTTAAACCTTGATTAGGACAAGTGGATCCTGAGAAAAATGTAACTCTATTTGTTAAATCTCCAACAACTAAAATAGCTCTAAAATATGAAAAGGTTGTCAAATAGTTATGGAAGACACTGAGGTTTGAAAGTTTGTTGTATAAAATGAGTAAGAATTCATGTTTGCCATTTTCATCTATAGCAAGTATCAAAGATGAAGAGGATGATGAAGATGAAGTGTATTCTTACAGGGAATAAGGTGTTACCTTACCTATGATGAAGAAGAGGAAGAAGAGTGAGGAATATGTATTATACCTTACGTAGTCTAGAATACGTATTCTACCTTACGTAATCTAGAATACGTATTCTATCTTACGTAATCTAGAATGTAATCTAGAATATGTATTCTAGCTTATGTAAGCTAGAATATATTACCTAGAATACGTCTTTTACTATACCTAATTTAGGATACATCTTCTACTTAATCTAGAATTTACAAGTTACCTAATCTAATGTAGAATACATTTTCTACCTAATCCAAAATAAATTAGTTATGATTTAGGGATTTATTAAAACGAAAAGAGAATAACGAAGGAGTAAAGTAAAAACGAAAAAGAAGAAGGTAAAGGAGCTATGTTTGGGTATCTAAATTAATTCTTAATTTCCATAGATAAAATTGATCAATCGTTTAGGATTCAACTTCTGTATATCATATCTAACTTAATTCTTAATTTTTACAGATGAATATGATGCAGACCTACATAGTTTGTGGTGAATGGAGACAGTTTCGAAATAATGAGTGGAGGTTTATTGTCGATTAAAAAAAGGTGGTAGACTACTTACTTTGGAATCCAATAATACTATTAAAGATTTGAAGATGATGGTTTCTGAAGACTATGACAAAGAGCCTAATATGGATGATGTGGAAATCAGTTTTTTACCTACTGATTTGTCAAGCAACTTTGAATCTCCTCCAGTTTTTGTTACAAATGATCGCCAAGTGAGAAATTTAGTTGGGTATTTAAAAAAATAAGATTGCAATACGGTTGTGTGTCACATTTAAATCTGCTGGTGGTGATCGAAGGAGTACTAAAATCAAGATTGATTTGAATGAGGAGCCAAACGATTCAAGTGATGGTCATAAAAATGATCATTATGTTTGTGAGGATGTTAATAGCCTGATAAATCACCTAAAGGTTGTGAAAATACAGCTACGAGAAAGGATGCCTTCCAAAGAGATCCTTATAATGTTGAAGATGGTCGTAAAGATGATGCAATGTATGGAAAAGTTAATGATTGGCAAAAAAAAAATCGACGGATAATAGACGATTTTAAAAAGCACCAACATTTCAAAAGCAAGGAAGATATGCAGAGAGCTTTTGAAATATGTGCCATGAAATATAACTTTGACTAGAGGGTTTCAATATCTTGTCCAAAAATTTGGAGTATACGGTGCAAAGATAATGTCTGCAACTGGAGAGTTCGTGCAGAATATTTTGAAGGATCTACATATTTTTTTATTAATAAGTATATGGCAGAACATACATGTGCTCCTTCAAGGAAAACAAAATTATCTACGAGAGTTTTAGCAAAAACAGTTGGACATATTATCATGAAGAAGTATGAGGGTGTGAAGGAAGAATCTAAACCGAATGATATCAGAAATACTATGCGTACAGATCATGGATTTGATCTCTCATATATGAAAGCATGGCAGTCTCGTGAGTTTGCAGTTAACGTTATTAGAGGTATACCGGAAAAAATTATGGTAAAATACTAAGATACTTGCACATGCTAAAAGAAGCTAATCCTGGTAAGCATGCTAGTAATAAATGTGATGATAGTGGTAAATTCAAATATCTATTTTTTTCTTTTGGTCAATGTATCAGAGGGTTTTACAAAGCTATTCGGAGGGTGATTGTGGTTGATAGAACATTTTTAAAGAACAAATACAAAGGAGTTCTTCTTGTTGCTACAACAGTAGATGGTAACTCCAATTTGTATCTAATTGCTTTTGGGATTGTTGATTCAGAAAATGATCTTTCATGGGAGTGGTTTTTCACCAAACTAAAGGTTGTTATACCGGATGAGCAGTGCTTGGCTTTTGTGTCAAATAGACATCTTTCAATTGAAAAATCACTTGGTAAAGTTTACACTTCACCTCGGTTTGGAATTTTCATTCGCCACTTGTTGAATAATATAGTAACAAGTTTCAAGGGAAAGGTTTGGCTGGCTTAGTTGCAATGGCCTCAAAAGTATATAGGATTGCTGAATTTGATGTGTTGTTCAACCAAATTTGTAGTATTAGTCTGATTATTGGAAATATCTACTGGATGCCGATGTGAAAAAATGGGCTCGATGTCATTTTCCAGGCTATAGATTTGATATTATAAGTTTATAACTAATAACCCCACTGAATCAATAAACGCGGCGTTGGTATCTCCTAGAGAGTATCCACTAATACCTTTGTTGGATAGTATCAGAGAAATGTTAACAAGATGGTTTTACGAATGAAAGCAGAAAGTACAAAGCACCAACATCCTTTAACCACTGAAGCGGAGAACAAGGTTGATAAAAGGACCGAAAAATGCACAAAATTGATGACTCTTCCTTCCACTATCAACAAATTTCAGGTTAAGGGAGATGTCATCGATTTTGATGTTGACTTAGAAAACAGAACATGTTCATGTAGAAAGTTCCAGTTGAGCAAAATTCCTTGCAGACACGCTATAAAACGAGCTCTCAAAAGAGACATTGAAATTCACACTCTCGCTGATGAACTATATACGACAACTGCATGGAGAGCGGCTTATGAGGAAAGCGTTAATCCAATAGCAGTTTCTGAAGATGAATGGCATGTCACACCTATTGTTGACGATGACAAATTTCTACCACCTGCAACACGAAGACGTCCTGGTAGATCTAAAAAAAAAAGATATGAAACGGTTGAAGATAAGATTATATCATCAAAAGGATCTAAAAAATGGTACAAGTGTAGTTGCTATCGTAAGGAGGGGCACAACATAGCGACATGTAAGATGCCAATATAAATAAGGTATGATAAAATTTTCCTTTTTTTTGTGTGTTTCACTTTGTTGGTTTTTTTCTGATGCCCTCTTCTTCTTTTTTACCTCGTCTTTCTCTTAGTTGGCATGTTTACTTTGTCTTGATTTCAAATTCTAAGGGTGCTTCTGATTCATGCAGATAACCACAAAAGGATTCTGGATTCTGGATTGTCGACATAAGAGAAAGACAGCAAGAGTTTGAAAGATTCATGTTCTAGAGTTTTAAGTCTTTGAGTTAGAAATCTTAAGTTTTAGTCTTGGATTTTTAATTATGTTACCTGAAATTAAACTTGGTTTAGTGTTTGAAAAAATTCAAAGTCTGAAAAAAACTTGGAACCAAAAACTGAAAAGGATTAAAAAAGAAAAAGAATGCAATATTTATCGAAATTTCTTTTTTTTTTTGGTGTTTTTGTCGGTTAAGACTGGACTGCCTTTATGAAAATTGGCATAAATTTTGATCGCACCTTTGGATTGACTTCAAACCACTTCCAAATGAATGCTAACTCCCGTGTCTATCGTGTGTCCAAAATTTCATCAAAATCGGTTCATGGGAATCCTTTCGTCAGATAGCAAAATTATGAAGTTTTAGCATGATCCTTCATCTCCAAATCCTCGTTTTCATTCCAAAACAACCTAAAACTTGTAAAGATGATAAAGGACCATCATATTTTATGATTTTTATATAGTTTATGCTTTGATTTTGTATTTATAATCCATGTGTAACTTGTGAACTTTAAGCAAAAGACCATCATATTTTATGATTCCATGTAATAAAAGTAACTTTAACCAAAAAGATCAGCTGTAGCTTTACATCGATGAGAACTATAAACCGTAAGACAAAATACTAACTTAAGAAAAAATTATAGTATCATTAAAATGATAATTTTGGAATCACTCTTTGCTGGTTCGCACTCTGACATTCGATTAATAAATATAGGATCAACTGCCACTTGACATAGATCAACTGCAATCTTCATCCTCGGCTCTTCAATATTGTCATCATTGAGCAAAGATATGTCTAGTCCATGCAAGTGACACTCAATATATTTGAGCGCATAAGGTCCACAATCAAAGGTTGGTTTATTAAGCCCACATTGCATCGATGGATATGTAATAGAATATGGTTCCACCTTTAGGTATTTTCCAGAAGAAGCTGGTACCACCGCCTTCAAGATATGAGGCATTGCAAATTTGAATGGATCTACGTACTTTTGAATTTTTGGCTTATTGGGTGTACAATCAAAGACTTATATTGTTCTCAGATTAAAGTTGATGCACAACGAAATCCAGTGAGTGTTATTGATATTTACTGGAGTGTAAATATGGTCGACATCTATTCCCCATTGTTTGTTTGGCTTTCCATGAGAAGGAAACTCACCATTGCCATAAGCTTGCATGAAAGTACCCCATTTGAATGTTCGACGATCTTTTGTAAATTTCTCGTATTCAACTTTGAGTTGCACACTGAACAAACAATTCATGAAAGCAACGCGATCTGATTTCCATCGGCCTAAAGATGTATTCTCCTGGAATAAGTACATAACGGCATCCATTTCCTGATAAAGATTTAAAAATTGTGAAACATCTATTGATTATTTAAAGATTTAGTTTTAAAAAACAAAAAAAAAGGAGAAAGAACATACTATTATATAGTGAAAATCAGAGAAGAGAAAGAGGTAAGATCATCATTTTATATATTATGTAATTATCGTAGTGTTGACTCACCTCGTTTTGGAACCATTTATTTGGTCCTATGAGTTGTGTCAATAGTTGATCATTAATAACACTTGGACCAAACTTAAGAACTCTGAAAATATAATCAAAGTCATGAGATTCATATCATTGATAATGGATTAAAATTCATGAATTTTTTGACAAGTTAGAGATTGACTTACTCGCGCTTGTTAGACCATTGCAGCATTTCGTTGAAAGATGATTCAGAAACAAAGACCAATGAATTATCTTTTTTTTTTCTTATTTCATTATAGACCACCATTTTTGGATCACTATAAGGAGAATGCAGTTCCGAATTTTCTACTTTGACTGCTTTAAAGTAATATTCTTTAAAAATATAGTTCTCTTGCATTGAGCAGTGATTTGTTTCCTCATCCTCATTTTTCTGAATAGAATCAAGCCCGCTAACTACGGTGTCTTGTGAAAGACGTCCATTTTTTTTTTTGCAAGTACTCTTGTGTGACCAAATTCTTGTACATATCAGAATATTGACTCAAAAAGGCATCAACTATACCCAAAGGAACATTAGTAAAATCTCCAAATGTTTTGTAAGCCTGTTTATTTTGAAAGAGAACATATCCCATAGTCAATACCAAAATTATACATAACCAACATTAACAAAAACATTTTTCACATTCAATACCAAAAGTATACATAAGAAACAAATACCAGACTGTTACACAAAATAAATGGAAAAAAAATTACAATATATTTAACATACAACAAATTTCCCCACCTAATTACATGACTGTTATAGAAAAGAAAATGACAAAAGTTACAAAATATTTAACGAGAACGGAGAGAGCTTTTTTTCTTACTTACCCCAACTTTAGGCTGAGAATTATTACCAACGGAGGGGTCAGCAACATAGGGCTTTGGCGCTGTGGTTGTCTTTGCATTTTTTGTTTCCTCAATGACAGAATTCTTAAATTGTGAGTAGTCACTCTCTATTTTTCCCAGCTTCTCATCTATAATCTTTTTAAGTTTTGCTTCTAAACTAGAAAATGCAGCATTGAAAATCTCTTGAATGAAAGACTTGATGTCTTCATTAATAGCTTTTTGTTTTCCTTTTGTTCGCACAAAACCTGTCTTTTGCGTTGCTCTGCACCAATATCTGCCACCCTCTTGTTATGACTTCTAGATTCAGAAAGTGGAATGTTACTATCAACACTATTTTTAGTTTCATTCTCTTCTTCTAAAGGATGATTGTCAACTTCTTCTCCAACTTGCTCATTTTGACTCTTAAAAGTCTCATCATGTTGAATACTCTCCCAAATATGTTCTCTAAAATCAGTTCTCCTATTGATAGCAGATTTCAATATATCTACTTCAACATCATCCACTTCATCGGACCATGAATAATCAACTGACTTTAAAACATTAAAATTCCATGTGAAAGAGATGTATGGATAAATGGGTTCCTACAATAGCAATTAAAAAATCGGTTAGTCGAACAATGAAACATGAGTGAAGAATAGTCCCACATCACATATAAAGTAAATAAATAAAAGGGTTAAATTTAATTGAAACTGCTAATAAAACACTCACAATTGTTTTAACTTTTCTTTCAAGTTGAATTATATCCCAATATGAAACTTTTGCAGCACCAGTCCAATTTGAGCATCGAAAAAATAGAATAAGTTCTTCACTGATTTTTTTTTCCAAAACTTTTCCAATGGTTGGAATTTCTTCCATGGCCCAGATCTGAAATGCATAAGAGAAGCCATCCAAAGTATAACTCTTAGGTCTCTTCAATTTACCTCGTGCATTGATGATAGATGTTGTTAGACATTTGAATGCTTCACGACCCCATGAATAACTCTCAAGCACGACATTGTCCATTACAAGCTTGATGTATTTGTGTGGATTTTGTGTGCCTTCTCATCCCTTGCCACTATCAAACTCGCTATTATGCAAACATACACAAATCCAAGTTTATCCTCAGGATTCCGTCTCTTAGCAGCGTCTAAATGCTTATCAATCAAGTCCTTAATGCTAATGTTTATCTTATCTTTGAGCAAAGTACTCCAAAATCTATTATCATATTTAATACTGTTTTCATCAGTACTCTCATTGTCGACCTTGTACTTGAGTCATGTGATAGCATAAAATTCCTGAAGTGAAAATTCCACCAAATACACACCAAAACTCATATTTTTTCTCTGTAACTAGTTGCCTACACATCATGATGTGTACAATTGTCCCTGAAAAGCGTAAACCATTCTCATATATTGCCAGAATATTTGCATAAACGGATTTGGTCTTCACTTGTTTGTATCATGTCGGTAAGGCCTTCTTTATTTTCTTGATAGCCGAAATTTTGCAATGATTGTTTATATGATCTACTTGAGGCTCATATCCGAAACTGAAATAGCGTTTCGGAAACTCTTCTTCCATTCCTACAATAAATTAAGTAATAAAATGAGTGTTTTATGTTACTACTTTATTACTAAAAGTATTTAATATGGATGTCTACAAGTCTATATAGTTCCTCTTTGATCCTTAACTCATTTATTTATAGTCATATTGAACTAGTTTCTCCACTAAAGCTAAAGACTTTCATTAGATGCAACTATGTTTTAAAAAGTACAAATCTTTTAAACTCACATTGTCGTGGAACAGAAAAATTGTGAATACATAAATAATCACAATGCTCAATAAATTATGATAACCAAGGTTGGAGTAGTATAATCACAACTATGCTCAATAAAAAATACAGCTCAATGAATAATCAATGTAATGAAACAAGAACAAATTGAGAATTCTAAAACCATAATCATCAATAAAAACGTAATTAAAATTTCCCGGTTAACATGCTCAGTTCAATAGATTTCAAAAGTTCAGTAAGAATCAAACTCTATGCCTTGAACATGACTGAACCTTATCAATCAAACAAATAAAGAGGCTTAGTAGATCTATACTATATACCCTAATAATCGACAGAGAATCCATAACATTGAACTCTATTCTTCATGAATCCCATTCAAAGAAACACAACCGGTATCCAGAAGTACACAAATTGAAGCAGAAACATGAGTTAGTTAAAATCAAAACCCTAACCAAATCAATCAGAGTCAGGTATTTGAAATCAAAGACCTGAAATCGAAAAAGAAGATGCAGAACACGAGATTAGAGGAAGAGAGCACAAATTCAGGTATTTGAAATTAGGGATGAATGTGAGATGAGCGAGAGATGAATATGAGGTGAGAGAGAGATGAATGTGAGTTTTTCTTTTGGTGGTCGATTGTGATGAATGCGATTCAGGTTACTATATTTTCTTTCTTTTTTTGTCCAAGACATATATAAATATATATATATATATATATATATGTGTGAGGTGTATATATATGTTTTTAAATCAAATTAACATATGAATAAATCTGAGGGAAATTTTGAGTTTTTAATTATATAAAGTACATTTTATTAAACTCTTCTAAAAATGTATAGATTCAAAAAGGTAGGAAAAATAATCAATTTTATCTAATTTCCCCCAAAAAATAAACGTTAGTTTTTTGGGCAGCCTAAGTATTTATGTCAAAAATCACACTTTAAATCTCACATGATTGGGAAACTGATTTTTGTTTTTGTCTTTATTCCACAAAAATGGTGATCAGTAAGAAAACATGAAGATTAAAAACAAGAAATAAAACCATGTGGAACATCAAAATGATTGTTTTTAAGAGAAGATCAAAACATAAATTTAAGTGAAACTGTTTTGATATAATATGCTAAAATAGTATTTTCCACTAGTTTTGATCTAATTTGTTTTCCGCCTTTAGGTATGTATACCTTAATGCTATAACAAGAGTTTTATTGAGTTTCTTGAGGATTAATATCACTACCCTAACAATTTTTATAATTATTACTTGAGATGATCATAAGACTTGATCTATATTTTGTCGTTCATGAGCACGCAAATTTAAGGTTTTGTGTTATCCTTCTTCGAGTAAAGGATAGGAATCCAAGAGCCATCTTGCCCCTTCAAAGCTTTTATTGGCCTTACAGTTTATTTACACTTCGGATATCCTTTTATTAGAGCAGAACAAAAATAGTTGAATAAATAATTTATATAAAAATAAGATTACTCTCTTTGTTCTTTATCGTTTTTCTAATGTCTCATTGATTCTAGTTTTATATTATGATCGATTACTCTTAAGTCGTCACTAAATATCATCTTTTACGAATCATAATCCTTGTAAAGAGTATGTTTGTAAATTCAAACGAGACTTTGGAGGAGTTCGGTCCAAAGTTGTTAAAATAGGTGGGTCCCTTATGATCTGTTAATGTTTAATATATTATAAATAGTTCATGGACAACCCTATTTATAGAATTAGTTAAAATGGTCTACGATAAATGGGTGATCCATGCACTACAAAAATATAGGGTAAAATTGATTTTTTTACCAAAAATTTGGAAATAAAATTTATGCAAAAAATGCGAAAACACATTTTTTTTTGTCAAAAACGCGAAAACATATTTTTTTGCCAAAAATTATTGGTCCATAGATAACCCATTTAATATGTGCGTTAATGGGATTGGTCGTTAATAAACAATGTACGTTAATGGATACAGACAATATTTTGTCAAGAACAATATTAGTGGGGTCAAAATTGACATAGATAGTCCATTTTGACATTCTAAGCTCGTATAAGGATGTGATTGGTAATCACAAAAGTACATGGAAGTAATAAATGAAAGAGGACGAATTGAACAGAATAAAAAGTGATACAGTAGTTACACAATTACTCTCATAGAAAGTGGAGTAAATATTACTGTTTTACTTGTCTCTTATAAACAGCATCTAGAGTAAATCAATTAAAATATTCTTCTATTAACTTTTTTCTTGATTGGTAACTTTTGAGTTGAACATGGAATAATTATGCCTTCTGATTGGTGATAGTCAAAAAGCAGAATTTAAAGTGGTATTCTCAAAACCACAAAATAAACACCAATCAAGAAAATAATTTAAAAGTTTACGGTTTTAAAAAAAAAAATTGCGGATTTCGAAATAGTCGCGTTGTGTCTGATGGATAAGAGACCGCACTTCAAAACCGTCTCTCGGATAATACCCAGCGGTCCAATTAAAAACGCAGTGGATAAAAGCCTTTTTTTTTTGCAAAATAAATATGAATTATTTTAATAATAAAAACATACTATAAATATGGTGCTTGCTCTATCTAATAATATATAACATCACAAACTCAACGAGAATAGCCCAAGCAAGAATCTCTTCCTCCATAAGTAAGTTTTTCTTATAACAATTAGTTCATAAAATATAAAAATAATTAATATATTCTATCTAAATTGAATTAAAATATTAATTTATTTCATATAAATTGTGTTAAAGTATGAGTAGTTATCTAATATAAACATTAGCAAATCTTATAAGAATATTTTTAAGTATTTTATAATTTAAGAAAATAGATATCTTTCTTCATATTTTTATTTAAACATAGTTTATATTCTACATCAGTTTATAGATAGATTGGTATACACATCATATATAATTTAAAGAAGAAATGTTTATGTTAGATTACAAATTTATAGTTATGTTTGTATATATAACCAATAATATGTGTTTTATTATATTATGTATCATGTTATTAAAAATAAGTAAAATTTTAGTTATACAAAATAACAACCTTTCATTAGCAATACTTTTACTACTATAGTTATATATAATTATATGCAAAAATATTTTAAATATGTATATGCACTATATCAGTATAAGTTATATATATATATATATGCATTAAAGATCAAAATAATTATTTATTTATTTATTAATCAGAACATATGTGTATAATTTAAAAACAGATTTTTCGTTGTGGATAGCATACAAAAGTTAAAAATTGTTTTACAGATTCTATTGAATGTTATTAGTTTATTAAAAATTCTAAATTTTTTGTATAATTGTACAGGTTCAAAATTTATGTTTTAATAATAGCTTATTTGCAAACATTTTATTATTTTATTTATACAAATAATAATACATATATATGCCATTTTCAAACATATGACTTGTATTTATAACAACGTTTTTACTTATGTATTAAAATTTAAAAACCTTTTATGATCATTATTAAATACATTTTAGATCAAATAAACACTTCTATTAATTTAAATAAAACAATAATTTTACTATTAACTAGAAAACAAGATAATTAATAGTTTATCATATTAATTTCTGAAAAACATAAGACTAATTGTTGGATTTCATTGAATGTAGATATGTCTTCTAATCGTCGACGGAACACAAATTCTACTAGGCTAACAAATACAAATCGTCCCGCAGAAGTTTCAACTCCTCCCACAGAAACAACCCTCAGGGTAAATATTAGTTAACATTTTATTTTTAATTTAAATATTAATTAAATTTAATATAATAAGTAATATTATAATTTAAAATTTTGTAGAACAAAGACAAAAACAAATATAAATGGTCGTACATACAGGAAAAAACATTAATTCAACTGTTCGACGAAGCAGTTGCCATGAATAATTATACTCTTAAAAATCCTACTGCCATTGGTAGAGAGTATATGGTTGAAAAATTCAATCGAGCGTTCAATATGAATATAACTTATGGTTTTTTCAAAAACAAACTTGATGAGTTCAAAAAAAAATACAAGAGGTGGAAAGCTCTAATGAATTCTACTGGTATATCGGTTGATCCTGATATATGCATCTGACGCATGGTGGAAGGAACGTGAGTTCGTAAGTATACATAATCCTTATACTCATCTAAAAATATATATAAACATTTAGGTATAAGATAATCTGATGAGTTTAAATTTATAGGGATGCAAAATAACCAAAGGCTTAAACCGAAAGCCGCCAGAATTTTGGGATGTAATGGTTCGATGTCTCGTATTATATGATGTACAATCACAATCTCAACATTCATCACGGCAAAGAAGAGAAGAACTAAACAACACACGTGCAGTTGATAAAGAAGGTGATGATGGCTCAGACAACGATAGTGGTGACATACCACAAACACAAGTTCATGACACGCAAGAAGAAGAAGAAGTGTACCGTGTTACAATTGATGACCATACACACCCTTCGAATGAAAACACCAACGAATCATTCCAAAATCTCTCTCGTAGAGGCCAACAACGAGGGAGGCTAAATTTGCAGTCAAGCGCTAGACGTCAGAGTACTTCACAAATTTCTCTTGGGAGTGTTTCACGAGGAGGTCGAAGAAGACAATCTTTTGAAACAACCATACAAGACACCTTCGCCGGTTATACAGAGTTTCAACGACAAAGTTTGAAACAACTTCGTCCAGGTGCTTTTGACCAAGATGACTATGATGAATGGAAAAAGGCAGAAGCGATATTTCTTGCTCTAGAAGTTCCAAAGGGCACTAAATTTTACTGGGCATGCCTTAATACTCTTCAAGAGTTAGTATTTTGGCGTAAGTATTTTATTGATATAGCTAGAGGCACCAATGAAGATAAACTACAATTGTTAGAAGCTATGATCGGTGTTTCACGGAACAACCAAGATGTGCCAAAACAGTTAGGTTCGGGCCAATCATATGGCAGTCCATCTATCGTGGGTAACAATATAGGAGGACACAATTCAAGAGGATTATATGCCTCCGGTTTTCAACAGTGGGGCACACCACCAAATGCTCGACAATGGGATTCACTCCAATCTACTCAACAATGGGGTACACCACCAAATGCTCAACAATAGGGCACACCACCAAATGCTCAACAATGGGGCACACCATCAAATGCTCAACAGTGGGGCACACCACCAAATGCTCAACAATGGGGGCTTTCACCAAACTTTCAACCTTGGGTTGCACCATCAAACTTTCACCATGGACATCAGCCACACAACTTTCAACAAGGCGGCACATCGGGAACAACTCCAACTAATGTTCAATATGGATTTTCAGTTGGAAGTCAAGAACAAGAAATTTCAGATAGTGCAGCAGTAGGAGCTTCACCAAACGTTCAACAGACTTCATCACGTGGTCTCGATTTCACAAATTATTTTGAAGCAGGTCATATTTCACATACACCTAGACGCGGAGGTCTATTCAATATATGGGGAACTCGAGAAGGAACATCTACAAATATAAATGAAGGTCATCAAAGTTACTCAGAAGACGAAGATTAGTTTCTAAAAGTTGTGTTTTATTATTCTAGTTTATGTAATAAATCATTAATATTTTGATTAATCAATTTCAGCATTTTCTTTATTTGGCTAATATAAGTTTATATTTGTTTATGATGTGTTTTTATCTCATGTTTAAACTTTCAGCCTTTTTGTATATGTCAGTTGTGGTCACAAGCCATCCACAACCTAAACTACGAAGAGAGAATAGAATTGTGGAATTTGGAAAATGAGCAGTTTGCAGAGTCAATAATTCAACCAACGTTGACTTATTATCATCGATATTTTGAAAAAGCACCAGTCCAAACCGATGGAGGTTTGGCATGGAGAAACATTTGGCGTCGACTTCAACAAGATGATGCTGCTTGTCTTCAGTTACTACGAATGTCACTACCATGTTTCACAACATTGTGTGATACGCTACAAACAAATTATGGACTACAACCAATATTAAATATAAGTATTGAAGAAAGTGTGGCTATGTTTCTACGAATATGTGGGCACAATGAAGTTCAAAGAGATGTTGGTTTGAGATTTGGCCGAAATCAGGAAACTGTGCAAAGAAAATTTAAGGAAGTTCTTACGACGACTGAACTACTGGCATGCGATTATATTAGAACTCCAACAAGAGAAGAGTTACACCGAATTCCTGAAAGACTTCAAGTAGATCGAAGATATTGGCCATATTTTAGTGGATTCGTTGGAGCTATGGATGGGACTCATGTATGCGTCAAAGTGAAGCCTGAGTTACAAGGAATGTATTAGAATCGACACGATAATGCATCTTTGAACATTATGGCAATATGTGATTTAAATATGTTATTTACATATATATGGAATGGAGCACCGGGATCATGCCACGATACAGCTGTTCTGGCAATGGCACAACAAAGCGATTCTGAATTTCCTTTGCCTCCATCAGAGAAGTATTATCTAGTTGATTCTGGCTATCCATACAAACAAGAATTTTTGGCTCCATATAGATCATCACGAAACAGAGTTGTGAGATATCATATGTTCCAGTTCAACTATGGTTCTGCTCCTAGGAATAAAGATGAACTATTCAATTGTCACCATGCGACTTTGCATTCTGTCATTGAGAGGACGTTTAGAGTTTGGAAGAAAAAAATAGAGAATTCTTTCTGATTTTCCAAGATATAGTCTACAGATACAAAAAAGAGTGGTAATGGCTACAATGGGATTACATAATTTTATCAGAATTTCGAATTTTTCAGATGCAGATTTTGAAAATATAATGTCGAAACGGAAACAAACAATGAGATTCGAATCTAACTTAAATGACATGGAAGCAGTGAGTTAGGAGGATGAAGGATATATGGCAAATAAGAGACAATATTGCAAATATGATATGGGAAAATCAAAGTACTTTCAAGAACTTCATAATTGTATAAAAAAAAATCAACGTACTTGATAGTCTTTTTCTATTGTATTACACTTTATTTTTTTGTTATTTAACGCTTTATTTGATTTATTTATATATATTTAAAAGACTTCAAATAAATTTTGGTATTTAAGGTTTATAAATAATATATAAAAATATTACTTCATAAATCTTAACTAAATAATTAAATTTATAATTACTCTAATATTATTAATATATTTGTTCTTAATTGTTTTACAAAAATTATTATTCCGCACCGCTTGATACTTTTTTTTACCAATCAAACATTTATTTTCTACCACAAAATATTTTTTTTACCAATCAAACATTATTCCGCACCGCTTATTTTTTAAAATCCGCAGTTATCCCGCATAACATATTTTCCCGTACGTAACGCTGTTGAACCATACTACAGTTACAATCCGTTTTTTCCATATTACCAAATACGCTTTCACCATTCGGACCCTATATTTTCAGCTAAATTTTGTCAGCTAAACATGTCATCCAATCACCCTAAGTGAAGACATCGGGACAAGGACCTGACACGTGACTTTCACGTGACTGGTTCCCTCATTGCTGGAACATATTATCCATTCCACATCTTTTGGGCCCTACAATGACCTTTGACTAGTCTTTTACACATAATTAGGATTTAGGTCATATATATGTTGACAATATATATATACGTCCGGAAGATATAAAATTATTCATTTCGGTGATAAATGATTTTGTTTTATTTGAAATTTTATTTTGCTCATAACCAACGGTATCAACCATCCAATAACCCATTAATATTTTGTCAACTGTCACTGACTAATCAGTTAAATACACAAATCTCGAAATGTGTTTAGTGTAAATTGGACCAATAAGGATTCAGGAACATGAGTTCAAATTCCATTGTTCTTCTATAATTAATTAACTATAGATTCTGAAAGGATTGATATTTATCTTTTTCCCCCATATGATATTTTCTACTAGTTTTATAGTAAAACAATAATGTACTTGCTGTCTAATTGTAATATTCCTGTATTAAAAAAGGATTGAAAAAGATGGGCCCAAAAGTTCAACTACGTATTAATTAAGCCCAATGAGACTTTTACTTACGTTGCTCCATCATGTCTCCGTCTCCTATTAGGCGCGGATATGCGGCGGCATATGACGAAACCATACCACGGTTTCACTAATACAATTATTTTGGTTTGGAAGAACAACAACTTTAACAACATTTGTTTTTTCTTGGTTAAAATCTTAAACAACAATGATATAGTCGCATGACCAGTTCATATAGTCGCATGGCAAATCCATTAAATACGTCAAAATATTAAATTTTATCTAAATGATGTATCATATTAATTTTCGGTATGCATTTGCTTTTTTTTTTGTTTCCTTTATATTTAAGTCATAGAGAATTAAAATTGGAAACCAAAGTCCAAATATATTAGCTGAATAAAATAATGAACTCTATGGGCAATTGGGCATACAAAATCTGATAAATGCGATACATAAATAAACTATTAACTGAAACGAAAGGATTCATTTTAAGAATTGGTCCTAAAAACAAACTATTAACTGTAAGTTTTGTTATATTATTATATTAACTGTAAATTTAGGTATGGCCCAGAGAAGCCGTTTGTGGTCTTTTAGTGTTTAGTCCATGTTATATGACTGATATCTCCAGGTTCAAGGCCAAAATTCAACAATTTATAACGAATATTATATTTGTGTATCTTCAATTTTTTAATGGTGCATGCCTACTTAATTGGATGTTATCCTCCTCACATATTTCTAATAACTCTGTCTGGATAAGTCTAATAATTTTATTTCATACCTATTACTAAAGAATATATGCTAGACTGGTTGGAACGAACTTATCTATATATGAATATATTCAAATAGTATTTTAAATTTTATTTATTAATTATATATCTAAATTACAAGTTCCTATATATGTTGTATCCTGTATATATATATATATTTTTTTTTTTCAAAGAATATATATATATATATATATTATTACGAGATATAAATTTTGTATTGAAAATAACGTCCACATGCTAAATACAAATAGACCAAAATCATGGGGTTGTAAATTTCATTTTGTTGGAAAGTGCATGCAGTGATTATATTGATGAATGCGACAGTGCGGCGAAAGAGAATAAACAGTAAACTATATGACAAATAACTCAGCCGTACATACATACATAAAT
>CM051379.1:12875959-13025959 GCA_028015245.1 Cardamine occulta | reverse complement strand
AGAGTGATCAAGATGATCAGAGGAGCCACGAGCGAGCATGAGAAGGCAAAGAGCGAGATACTCTTCTTCAAAAGGAGGGTTTGGTTGATCTACACGGTGTCGTTTAGTGCGTTTTCTTTTGGTCCATGACTCAAGATTCTCAGGCTCGGTGCCATCAAGGCAGCTGAGGAAAGGAGGAGGAGCGGTGGTGGTGGTGCTGGTGGTCGGAGAATTGAGAGTGTCTAGAGCCATATGGTGATCTTGAATCTAGATTAGTTTGATGATTGAGAGAGATTATAATACAAAAAAGAAAGAGAAGAGTGAAGTGAGCTGGTGAGGGAGTGAGATGAGATGTGAGCACGTCTTTGTTTTTAATTTTTTGGGTGATTAAGAGTGGGAACGTGGGCTCTAAGTGATCAAGTGGTTCTCTTATTTCTTCATATCCATTAATATCTCATCCTATTTTTTCATTTTTAATTATGTGTATATTTTGATATATATATATATATATATATATATATATTGAGAGTGATATCAACTAAATCTATATCCAAATTAAAAACCGAAAATATATATTAAAACCATAGAAATGAGTTTAGATCTAGCAGCCCTAGAAATACACTTTTTTTTTATAACTAGTTTATGATATATATTAATTATGTTAAAGTATGGAAGAACCATCTATTTAATAGCAGCCACTTACTTACTTTCTTATAATGCGTAATCTAAGAATGCCTATTTTAAAATTTATGTATTGTAGGGAAAATCATGTAACTATATATGTATTAGAGTTTAACATCAAACTTTATTGAAAAGCCGAAAAATGAAACACATTCACAAAGATGGAAAACTAAAGTACTTATCAAAGTTGTGCCAATTTTGGCGATAGGTAGCAGTCCAAATCATGAAGCTGAACTTATTCAATTTATCTTCTTTTTTTTTTTTTTAAATTTTAATTTGGCAAAGAGAGCAACGTAACTATAGCGACTCCAAAAAGTAAAGTCATGAATAAAAATCCAAGTTTCCAAGTTTTTTAAATTATATATTAAAACTAACATTTATCTACACATACTTGGCTTACATTTACACTACCTTTGTTTTCAAGCTTTCTTATCAGCACTCTTTTTTGTTGTTGTTATAAAAGTGATTATAGAAATATTTGTAGTTTAGTCAATGGTATTATTATTTGAAATGAGTTTTGAGAGGAGGATTATATTTTACTATTAAAAGCTAAGAAACTAAAACAAGAAGGTATAAAATGCGACAGGTGTTGATGAAGTTTGAGTTGCCATATCTTCGGAGTTAGTTTAAAGGTTTGGCCAGGTTAGCGAATCTTTTCACCTGTGATGTGTGGCGTTGGGTCATAGATGAGCTGTCGATTTTTTATTGGTTGGATGAAGGTTAGATTCTTTGGTTAAGACACGTGGTTAGTTATGTATGGTGGAAGTGGAAGGATTTGGTGGAGGCTTAAAAATGACGGTACGAGACACTTTCTTAAGGCTCAGGCGACATGGCTGAGACACCACCCACCCCTTTATCAGCAACTAATTTTAATATATTTTTTTGTTTGCAACCAAAAAGTTTTAGGATCTCATAGCTCGATTTCTTAAATGAATTCGAAGCAGTATATATTAGAAATTTCTTTGGTTTCCCGGAATTGATAATTTGATACTGAAGACATGATTTATTTCTTCCAAAAGATTATGTTGAATTATCGTCTAGACACTTTTACTTGTTTATTTTCCTTAATGTTTTTATTTATCAAGATTAATTATAGATTTTATAGGAGAACAGAATGTGAGGAGATAAAGAAACGATACGTGAAGAATGGAGGAAATTGAGTACTATATATAAACAAGAAGTGGAGATACATGGGTTAATAATGGATTGGCGAATTATGCTTTCTCGTTACCGTTAGGTTTTCATAAGTTTGAGTCAAGGCCATATTGTGTGGCTTCGATATTGTTAGAAGATGTTAGTGGACTTGTGCGGGTGTAATTTTATTTTATACATTAATAAATGGTGAGACGAATCTTCTCACCAAAAAAAAACGACGTAGAATGGGAAATTGAGTAAACTATAAAATTTTGTGATAATTAACATCCTATGAGGATTTTTATCAAAAATAAATTAAAAACATCCTATGAGGATTGAGAATTATAAGATTTTTCAAGAAAATAACATTTAAGTTATAAATTTTATTTTAAGAATTATTCAGTGTTATTTATTTTGAGTCAATTGAATTAATTAATCAATTGAGAGAAAAAAATGTGGTAACATTTCTTGAAACATACGATTAAAAATTGGTATGAAATCAACACTCATCAACAAAAAAAATTGTTTACTTTTGATTTGTTGTAAGAGAGACAAATAAGTGTAATTGTTTTTTTGCAATAACATCAAAAGCAAACTAATGATATTACTGTTCCACAAATAAAACAGTTCAATAACATGAGTTTTTTTAGTTTCAAAGGCGAGTACTTATAACATAATACAAGTTACAAATGTTTAATTCATGAAACCTCACAATTAGGCAAATTAACAAGAGACTATAATAAGATATCATCACAGTTAGTTCCTAAAATCCGAGACCAGTTAAATATCAATCAATCTTTTAAAAAGTTTAGAAGGAATATCCCCAAACATACAAAATCCAAATTTTTAAAAGAACGAATTGATGTGAGATGAGACAAGTGAGTAAAGTGTCAATAAAATCAAGTGAGCAAATTATGAAGTTGTTATGTCGGTTCGAAAACATAGCTTACAGCATTCTTGAAGACATAAACTATATTTCACTAATCAAGTCTCGTTATCTATTTAATCATCTCATCAAATCATATTTTACAGATTCATAAGCTTCATGATCAGCAGCTTCCAAGTTCGCAATAAAACCATGTAAATACGCACACTATTAGCTAGGGGTGAGCAGATCAGATATTCAGAAATTTTAAAGGATTCGGATCCGTCGGATCTGCCTTTTTATTACCCGAATGCGGATCCGTTCATCAAGGATATCTGAAATTCGGGTATCCGAAAAAAATATGGATATTCGCGGATATCCGGATCCGATCCGAAATATAATTATTGATTACATATATAATTAAAAAAATTGAAATAAATCATTCAATAACAAAAACGTCTAGAAATACTTAACTTATCAGTATTAAAAATCTATGAAATGATCAAACAAAAGTATCATAGAAAAAAATATTAAATAAGTCTTTAAAATTAATGTTAAAACATCATAAAAATAAAAAATATGTATAAGTCATTTAGAGAAACTATAAAAACAGTTATCTAATGTTATAAGGCGGATCAGATTGGATATCCGTGTAAGAACAAATTTATTATCCGGATACGGATCCGTGGATCCAAAAATATTATTATCCGGATCCGGATCCGTCTGTGCCGGATATCCAAATTTTCGGAACGGATCGGAGCAGATATCGGGTCAGATCTCGGATCTCAGATATTTTGTTCACCCCTACTATTAGCATATATAATACACAATCATATGAGATGAATTATGAGATATTATAGGTTATATGTTTTTTTTCTAATAAGGTATTATAGGTTTAGTTAAGAGTTGTTGATTGTTTTGTTAGAACTTGGTAAATAAACAAGACTCCATCGTAGAGAAGTTAAGCTAGAAAATAAAAGCTCAATTTAAAATTTTCACAACACTCAATCCGACCATCAAACGTAGTGGTCCTTTTTGTTTGTTTGTTTGTTTGTTGCAAATATTCAATCTTCTTCTAATGCCATTGAATCGTTATTGTTATGAGCCCATCTAAAGACTAATGGACTGACGACATTTGGAATCGTAATGTTCTACGAGAAGAAAAAGAAAAAAGAAAAAAGAAAAAAAAAATAAAGAAATGGCTTCGCCCGGGTTCGAACCGGAGACCTTCAGTGTGTTAGACTGACGTGATAACCAACTACACCACGAAACCCTTATTGTTTAATGAATGTAACTTTTATTTGTTCGCCTATTTCTGTCTTCGCTGTTTTCTCTCACTTCAACTGCTATGAAGAATGGATGTTGCCACACAATACAAGTACAGAGACGCTTTGATTGATGCCAAAATCGACACTGATTAAAATGTAAACCACAAGTTTTGTTTTATCCAAACTTAAAAGTTCACACTACTAAGTTTTGTCTAAACCAATGTTTTTTCACCACTTACTTTCACTTTCACTTTCCAGGCAACAATCACATTCACTGAGATTCTCCCCATATCAACAAAAGCCATTGCTACCTTCACAGTGCGTGATTACAATCCTAGCAAGGTTTTGCAACTTTTTGGGAATTCATTTGGCTTAATAATATGATTACAGCTAGAGGTTTAATACTTGAGAGATCATGCAACAGTTACAGCCGCTGCAGCTATGCAACAAACTCCTCTAGTTGATGTTACAGCCACACCTCATCTCCAAAGCTTAAGGAGATTCGATAAAAGCTTAAGGAGATTCGATAAAAGCTTCTTATCTTCATGACCTAGATAAGTCAAGAGAAGCTCTGCTTTTGTTGGAAATTTTCAGGAAATTGTCAACGAATGAGAACACACGATAACAGTTGGAGGATTGTATGCGATTGACCACTTTCCGAAATCGATATTGAAAGTTTCAGGTCATATTGACACCAAGACACATTTTAGACATATACACAAGATTTGGTTTACTCTCTCCATTTTTGTTTACATATAAGAAACTAACCTTGTGAAACAAGTATACATAATCAATCAATAAAGATTGGGAGAAAATAAGAATCATCAATAAGTGACTTGTACGCAATTCAGCGGCTTAATTGATAATCTAAAAAGAATTCAGACCATATCTAGGGATATCAATTCTTTAAGCTCAATGGACAATTTTATAATTTTCTAGCTGACGAAAGATATTTACTTTTATATGGTTCGAACGTGTGTAAATGTAGAATAATTGGTGAAATGAAATCTTGTAACGTATTTCCGACAGATAAATCACAAGCTACATGAAAAACACGAGCACAACGACGAGAAAAATGAAATGATCGGGGTTATATAATCAGAGACATTTCTATAAAATCCACATTTACACAATTCCAAAGTTATCATAACTTTAAGACTCAAAGCCTAAAACCCAGGTAAAATAATCCAGAAATGAAACTCGAACAGGTTACAAAATGAAACTACTATCGAAAATGATTTTCCCATTTCCAAACCTAAGCCTAAATCTAACAAAAAATGTAACCTCAAATTTACCAAATCAGTGAACCATAATCAATTCCTAATGATAAATCAATGATCATCAACAACAGAACCAAGCAAACATATAACCAAAATCAAAATTAGCCAAAAGAGAGAGACAATTCCATAATAAAACTTAAACAAAGTATTAAGCTCAAAACACAAATTCTCATGTCCAACACCATAACGAAACATTCTCCAAAAAAACAAAAACTTAAATTTAAAAAAAACCTTCTGATGACTTAATCAACGTTCTGCATCACATCCTCTGATGTGAACTTAGTTCCCTTCTCCTTATCAGCAGCAGCACGTCCTTTAGCTTTCCTCTCCAACAGCGATTTCCTATCCTTATCCAAACGAAGCTTCGTTATCACCACTTTCGACGGCTGAACTCCAACGTTCACGGTGGTTCCGTTCACCTTCTCCCTTGTGATCCTCTCAATGTGAATCACCCATTTGCGACGGTACACCTGAACAACCTTTCCTTCACGTCCCTTGTATGTTCCACGAACGATCTGAACCTCATCGTCTTTACGGATCGGCATAGATCTGACGTTGTACTTCTGACGAAGGTCGGTGGAGAGAGGAGAGCTCATTATCACACGCCTCTCGCTTGATGAAGCTGTGAAATGAGCCTTTCTGCTCTTCCTGCGTGAGGAGGAGACGCGAGGGTTGTACTTCATCTTCGCCGCCGGGACTGAGAGATGCTCTTCTCTAGGGTTTTTTTTTAGAGTGGATGAGGAAGAGACGATGTGTGGTTTATAAGGGTTATATAGTCTGTAACGAATTAGGTTTAGTTGCAAAATTAGGGCTTATTTATGAACGGGCTTGGGCCTGTTTGGTTATTTTAGTTTTGAGAGTTTTATAATGGGCTGTTTTTTTATATTAACTTCACTCCTAGTCCGGAATAAGATTAACAATCTTTGGTTGTGAGAGATAATCTGATAAAATATATATATATATATATATATATATATATTGTGTACTACTAAATGTACCATAATTATAATATTTATTAGTTATAATAATAATAGGAATATTTTTGTTTCTATATTTATTCAAAAAAGTCAAAACAAAAAAGTGAGTTATTTTTGTTAATTAATCAACATTTAAATTGCATGAAAATATCAATCGAATTTAAAAATTTGGGTATTCCCATTACATATTTCTCAGCGTTTCGATTTTTTTACTTATTTGTGACTGTGTTTTCTTAGTGGTTATCGGCTTCTTTTGGATGGAGAATATTAATTTTGAGTTTCTTCATAAACACGTATTTCGGTTGTCCTCAGTGTTCGAAAGGACTTCAATACCTATACAAATCAAACTGGCTTGTTCATTGTTTGATCAATGGGCATATTATCAATATCTAATCCCACCACAATCTCATATTCTCTTTGCAAACACGTTGGATTTTTTTGATATAATCGGTGAGAATCTGAAAGATTTTCTCAAATGTTATGTTTATGTCAACCCCGAAAGATGCTAGATTTTCATGTTCATGAAACCCAACCAATGGTCTGAAACTCATTGTGCATGAGAATCAAAATGAAAAAGGAGAAAACATAATTAGTACATAAAAATATTAATTGTTGTTTCTCTCTACTATTGCTGAAGGATTTTTCATTCATCTCTTCTTCTCTCCTCGCATAAAACATAAGTTTTACACAACTATGATGTAACTAAAAGAATATATCTCCATGAATCATACATGAATCTCTTTTATTATGAGGTTGATTAGACTTTATATATGTGGTCTGAGACCCAACAAGTAGATCAAATAAATATTTTCTTTCGAGTATGAGTTTTCTTTTTATACCATGCAATTTAGAGAATTTGTTTTTCATGCAATTCTCATTTAGTTGTCGAGAAAAGAGAGAAAAAAAACATAACGTTTGGATGATTTAAAATACCATAATGGGTAATATCTTCGTTAATTTATTTAAAAGAATTCAGAAAATTTCCTATATGTAAGAAAAAGGTATGGCGTAATCTATGATTCAATTATTAAGACATCCGTAAGTACATCAAAAGTCTCCATATTTTTTAAATTAGAGGCACTACCGGATGAACAACTAGCTAGATGAAAAGATTATGAACTATGAAAAATGAGTGCCATGGAAGTGGACGTTTTGTGTTGAAGTGGCCTATCAAACTTATTTTCTTTTGGTGGTTTCTGCGAACAAATTAGTGTAACACAATCGGCCGTGGTTATTAATTACGACAAGGACAAAGTATATGTTAATAAAGAAAAAAACCAAACAAACTTCAATCTAAACAAATGGGGTAATACACTATCTATATATACACAACAAGTTTAAGTTAAATTTAATCAAAATTGAAATCACGTGAAAATTTGAATGTAAGAACAAACACATCTGGTGCTTGTGTGTGGACATGGTCCCTCTATATGCAATAGAAGGTTATGTATGGTGAAGAAAAAGAAAACGCATTTAAAGACTTTCACGCAAATTATAACGATCACAACAAAATCCTTTAAATTCATTTATTTCCCTTATTTACCACATTTATTGCCATTTCACTATGTAAGTTTCCTTCTCTTCTTTACTCTCTAAAACCTAACCGGCGATATTCGAATCTTCTCTAAGATCACACCAATATTATCTTTCTTTCACCTTCTCTCTTAGAACTAAAGAAAAAAAAAGAATGAAGCGATGGACAAACTTAGGGCTTGTAGATACGATCTATGAAGAAGAAGATTACATCGACCACTCTTGTTCTTTCTCTTCTTCTTCTTCGTCTTTGTCTCATTCTCCTCAACGACGTATCAATCTCTCTTCTCCTTCTATGGAGCTTGAATCTAGAGTCCATAAATGGTAATGTTTCTCCAAAATAATTACCAAAGGTTTACCACATTTTAATTTCTTCCTTGATGTTATCTTATTTACTTCTATGGTTTATATTTTTATTCAGGTCGTTGGCTAATAACTCTAAGCCTGATGTGTTCGTAAATGTGGGAAACACAAGGTTCCATCTTCACAAGGTTACATTTTTTTCCAAACTTTTATTTACCAATTTCAGACATTTCCCCTTATATAGTTCAACAACTTTCTCAACTTCATAAAAATCAATACAAATTTCATCAATTTTCAATGGCATGTATTTTAGATTTAAAAAAAATAAATAAGAAGAAAACGACACATTTATTGCGAATAAGCAAAAAGGTTTGATTTTAATTGGGAGGTTATGTTATGTGATGTTTTATTTTCGCATAGGATCCTCTGTCAAGAAGGAGTGGCTATTTAAAACGCCACCTAACGGCCGTAAACGAATTAACTCTCTCACCGCCGTTAAACATAACGGCTGAAACGTTCTCGTTAATTGCCGGTTTCTGTTACGGTGCTCACATCGAACTAACGCCGTTTAATGTCGTTTCGCTGAGAGTCGCCGTCGAGATTCTTCTAATAAATGAAACTGGAGGAGGAGACGACGGAGGAAGAGAGAACTTAAGTAACATAACGGAGTCTTATCTCCGACGAGTCGTCTTCGTCAGCGTTGACTTCATCCAGATCGTTCTCCGTTCATGCCTTGTTCAGCTTCCGGAGTCTGAAACGACGGCGTTTCTAATCGGCCGATGCATCGAAGCTTTGACGGAAATCGGAGATAGTGAAAGTGTCAACGAGTTTCTCAAGGAAGCTGTTGGACTTCCCGCCGGAGATTTCGTCGTCGTCGCCGACGCCGTGCAGGAGCGGTTCCCGCGTCACGATTTGCTCTATAGAATCGTTGATGCTTATGTGAAGGTAAAAAGGATAATTTTGTTCTCAACTGACTATCTTACGTGTCAACACATAATTGGATGTGAATTTTGAAATTTTGCAGGAGCACAACGGAGAGGTAACAGAAGAAGAGAAGGTTCAGATATGTAATTCTATAGACTGTGACAAACTCTCGCCGCCGATACTTCTTCACGCCGTGCAAAACCCGAAAATGCCCCTGAGGTTCATCGTACGAGCGATGCTACAAGAGCAGCTCAACACGCGCCACTCGATCATGGCCGCCGCTGCAACTGTCACCACTGCCGCTCCAACTACACATCGACACCGAGAAGCCGCGGTGGCAAGAGACTCTTCCGTGACGCTCGGGTCGCTTCTTCAGAGAGACACGGCGGCGAGGCAAAACTGTAGGCTAAGAGCTGCGATGAACTCCACGAGTTCGAGGATCGAGAGTCTGGAGAAAGAGCTTGACGCAATGAGGAAATTCATATCGAACGAGTCGGAGAAGCAGACATCAGATAGGATCACCGAATCTTCAAGGTCAAGGAGCGTGATGGATTCTGCTCGATCCGCGAGTTTCCATTGCGTTCACCAACAGAGTAACAACATAAACAAGACGCAGAGAGGCGATAGAGGATCAGTTTCAAACCTCAGCACGACTTTCCGGCGAAGAAGAGCATTTCCACCGCCGCAGCAATCGCAGAAAAGTCTCGGGAAAAGACTGATTAAGGGAATAAAGAGTGCTTTCTCTTCATCATCCAAACAAGGAGCCAAGAAAAATGCATTTGAAGTCGAAGAGATTTATGATGGATTAGAAGATTTCGTTTGGATCAAAGACGATGAAGATGACAACATCTCTGAAGAACTTCACTCTCACTACATTAAAAACAAATGATCTCTCTACTCTACTTAATAATTTCACGATTTCGAAATCTTTCTTTTAGTAAAAGTTTTGTAGCCAAGAGTGAGTGATTCTGTGTTTCTACTTCAAGTAATGAGATTCCAAAACTGATAAGTAAGTTGAAATGAAGAAAAGCTTGATGAACCTTTACGACTTTGCAGATTTCCATGTCGAATTTTTGTTACGCTGCAGGTATATAGCGAAATTTGTTTAAGTTGATGTGTTAATAACACAAGAATGAAACACAAAATATGAAACCTTACCTGCATTTCACGTGCAACAGAAGGTAACCATTTTTCTCCTCTAATTTTCTTCAATTCCGTGATTCTCTCTTCCTCTTTCTTAGCTTTAGCTTTGGCAGCCGCTTCTTTCGCTTCTAATCTAGCTTTGGCTTTCTTAGCTCCTTCAATAGCAGCAGTCAAAACATCTGATCCATCAACAGCAATTGATTTGATTCGTTTTTTAAACTGCAATAACCATAGAAAAAAAGAAAGAAATTAGCTTTGATAGATTCATGAACCGCTAAAAACAGGACAATGCTTGAAGCTTAATAACCTCTTTAGAGTTTCCTTCAATTCCTCTGTCAGGGCGTAAATTAGGCTTCTTTCTGGGTCCTTTAAGCTCATCTGGTTACCACGAAAATAAGTTTCTTGAAAGATTCATAATATTCAAGATTCAAATTTGGATTCGGTAATGATGACTAACCTACATGATCAAAGATTATGCCAGTTGAACACCGCTTAAATAACCGAACTCCACAGTCATTCTCGGGTTTATCCTCGGGAACATTGACAGGAGGATCTTTCACAAAGTCTAAACTCTTCTCCACCATTTCATTCAAAAGGTTCTTCACCTGTTTTTTCAAGCTTACCTAAATCAGCAACAATAATCAACTCTAACAAGCGATAACTAACTATAGCATGAACAAAGACTAGAAGATACACAATGTAGCAAACACCATGAATTTTTTTTTAAAAGAACTACCCAACACACTCATCACTCAAATCCTGAAACTTTTTTTATCTATCAATAAGCAAATTTATGTAAGTAACAAGGTCTAATTGCCATCAAAAGAGCTATATATGAACATAAAATTCGCATTGGTTCCGTTCTTCAATATATGAAGTAATGACTAACCTTCATCTGAGCATGAGTTAGCTTTTTAGGTTTGATTCGAAACTCTCCATCTTCATATGACTTTGTAGCTACGGGTTTCGTGGCGGAGGCGCCGTAAACGGTGGTGGTGACTATCGAATTAATGGCGGCTTTCCACTTGGGATCTTCATCTTCACTGCTGCTATCTCCTCCACTTCTCTTCGGATCAGCCATTCCAATACAGGCGCCCTAAAATCTCTCTCCTTTACCTCTCAGTCTTACGGCGAACTACGAGATCTCCGGTAAAAGAACGTCGTCAAGGGTTTATTGCGGGGGACCTAATTTTATTGGCGCAATCAAAATAGATAACCAATTTCCCAGATTCGGTTCGGGTTTAAATTGACCCGCCATATAAAATCGGTTCACTTTTAAATATCCGAAGATACCAGTCAAAACCAAACCAGTAAGTTTAATCAAAACTTCAGAAACCAAAACAATTAACTAAAACCGCATTAAACCGGATCTTGATGCTTTTAACAGAAATGTAACAGAACTCAATAGTCTCATGTACTATCCTCAAACTGATCTGTATTAACAATGGCCCTATATAGTCTCTCTCCTTCTCTTTCTATCTGTAAACAAAAAACAAAGCAACACAACAACAACAACAACAATGGACAACAAACACACCAGACAAAATGAAGAAGAAGAAGAAGAAGAAACAACTCAAAAAGACTCCAAAGACTCTTGTCTTTTTTTGCTTAAGCAATCTTCTTCCCTTCTATTGAAGGCAACCGCCATTGTCTATGCCAATATACAGAAACTCTCGACCACATCGGAAACCCGAAATTAAACTCAAGAGGCCGATCAGCCGGTCCACCAACTATCAACGGTAACCACAAATATCTCGAATCTTTCAAATCCGCCGGATTCCATCTATCCGCCATGAATATAAACGCACCAGGAACACCAGGTAACGGAATCACGAACGTACTCTGCGAGAAAAACGTCGTTGAACGGAAAATATCGTTCCCGCCGGCACACGGATTCCCCAATGTCTCCCATGGACCCATTATCGACTCAGCGGCATGAGCCAATGCTTCATTTGGTGCCCATCCTGTGCAACCAGAGGTGATCATATAGTAAGTGTTTTGGTGTTTGAAAATAGCTGGAGCTTCTCTATGTTGTCCCACCATGATTCTCTTCATAACCGGCTTTACATCGAGGTAATTCTCGGTTAGCGGACCAATATGAAGCGCACTGTTGTCCTCTGATGAATATAACAAGTAGGCAATGTTATCATCGTCTTTGAAGATCGTCATGTCTCTACTATCGAACCCGTGTGGAGCTTTGCTGTATAAGTAATCGAATGGACCTGTTGGGTTATCGCTAATGGCTATACCAACAGAAGCTTTAGTATAGTTTGCATCGTCGATATGCATCCACATAACGTATTTCCCCGTTTCTGAATTATAGATCACTTTAGGTCGCTCAAGAACATTGGATTTGTGTAAGTCATGCGTCTCATCTGTTTCTTCAGCTGCTAATACAACACCTTCGTTTTTCCATGTCCATAAGTCTTTCGATGAGTAACATCCAACACCAATTATATCAACCTGAAACAAATCCAAGAAACTGTTTTTACAAATTTAGAGATTGAGACATTATAATGGAAAAAGAAAGAAAATGGTTAAAACTTACTCGAGCGGGTCCTTTCTTATGAGAATGATAAGTTGGTCCATCTTTATATTCACCATACCAATAGTAAATATTAGATCTGTCATCAAACAAAATACCACCACCGTGAGCTTGAATCGGATTCCCTTCTGTATCCGTCCAGATTTTCCCGGGGAAGTAGTAGTAATGCGATGTATCATTAGCATCACCTTTGGTAGGACCAAAAGCTGATTTAATATCGGGGGAAAAAAGATGTCGAATCTGAGAATTCTCGTCGAGAAACTCTTCTACTAAAGTTGTTGGTATTTTAGGTTTCCGTTTGATAGCACGCTGAGAACGCTTCCTAGGTGGTGGCATATGAATACTCTCTTCTTCAAATCGTTCGAGCTCACGAACGATTGGATGGTGGATTAGTAACTGAGATGAAACTTCAAGATCTACATTATAGTTTTTGCTATATAACATGATTAGAGGAATCATGAAAACACATCCTACAAATGTTGATACTAGAGTAAATGGTGAACAACGCAAAAACGTTGCTTTCTTGTTGTGTTTGTTCTTCATCATCCTCATTTTTGTTTCTCTTTCTTTCAACATTTATCTCCACAATACAGAGAACCTATGTTGATCCTACACACCCAACCAAAAAAAAAAAAACATGATCATCCAAATGTAAGTGTGTTCTGTAACAAAGATGGAAAATGTTATAATTAAGTAAAATAGATTTGTTTCTGGCATTTCAAGCTAATTTCTCTTTTGGGCGATGTCTTAGAACAGATGTGGGTTCCACATACAGTATAGTGTCAAATTCATCAAATTGAATGGGATTTAAGAGAATTATCCGATTCGAGGAGTTTACACTAATGTAATGTTTGTCAAATTAGCAAAAATTAAGCACAATTTCTGATATCAGATCTAAATAAATAGAAGCTAAACCCAAAGGAGAGCTAATTTCCAGTGGAAGATGACAAAAAAAAAAAAAGTTCAATAACAGAGAAGATTAAGAGACAAAATTACTCGGGATCTCACCTGAAAAACCAGCCGGAGTAAGAATTTCCGACATGTAATGATAGACTTAATATCTTAGCTTTGTCTGAAGGAAACAATCAATGTCTGAAGAAAACAACAAATTTCGATTTTACAATTGTTTTTTTCAGATTGTCTGTAGAAGAAGCTCGAACCTGGGAACGAAATAACGGAACCCAGGACGAGAATTAGGGAAATGAAATGAATGGGTCGGTGATGTTTTTGGTTTAGAAGGATCTTTCACAGGAACAAAGAGAGGTCTTTGATGATTATTATGATTCAGACGTGCGACCAAAAAGACGAGACCGATACTTGTTTACTCGTCTGATGAGTTTTTCTGGTTTTTGTCTTCTTTTTTTTCTTTTCTTTTTTCTTCTTTTCTTGGGATCTTGTCGTTCTGGTAATTCAACTAGTCATTTGTTTTCATTTAAGAAATGTAATGATTGTCCCGTTAATGTATTTTCTCCTTGAATATAGAATTCATTAATGTTAGTTATATGCCATTTCTTTCAATTTGTGGGCAAGTAAGTGATTGATGAAAATATTTATTTCTAAGAAGTTTTTAACCTTTTTATACTCACAATGCACATTATGGTCTATATAAATTACAATACACATTATTTGATTTAAACACAGTAAACTAATTAATTACAGCTCCGGTATTCAAAATTATGTTTTTAGTGTACTTTTTGAATGTATATATTTTTTTTTGAAAAATCAATAATTGGATAATTATTCATGCAATAAAAAGTGTTAAACCTAACGGCTTTAGTGGTTGACCAATTCGTTTTTCACCTTTACTTTGTCTCTAGCTGTTCATTTTTTGTTTACAGTTAATGTAGAAAAAGAGGGTTAATTAATCCAACTTTCCGTTCAACAATGTTATGGATAGAAATTTGAAACACTAGTCAATGTAGTCAATAACTTCCCCTAATTTAAAAATGGAAACAAAGCCACACAAAAAAAACAAACAAATATATGTAAGTATTAAAAAAAAAGTCAAAAATTTAACAGTTAATAAATAAGTAATCATTTATTACACATACTTTAGAAGATACTATAACATGATTTCAACAATAGTATACATCAAATTTGGTAGGTAATTTGTACTAGTTATGGAGGAAATAAAGAGATTAGTGAATGGAAAACTCAAAAAGTGTAAATATATCAATCATCATTAGAAACAGAAAAAAAATATCAAAATTCACCAATAGAGGAAAACCGTATTGATGGATCAACCCATGACTAGTGGGTCAAGATCAATTAAAAGCCCATAACAAAGAACCCATTAACATATATATAGTAGCCCTTTAATAGTTGGAAGCGACACCTGTAGTGCACTTTCCGATCATATCATCGGCACCACCACCAACTACACTATTGGTCAGTACTTACGTGCTCATCACGCGCTTATCTAACGCGAGTGGGTTAGGTGATTTATCCATTTTTCTTCATAACTACTGGTGTGTATCTGGCACCGTATCTCCCTTCTGATTGGCCCAATCCAAAACTGTATAAATAATTGAATTATTTAAAATAGCAACCCTCATTATTTTCGGTCTATCAACCAAAAACCAGTACAAGATCTGGACCGTTGATTAGGTGGACCAGAAGAAAATTTAAACGGTCAAGATTCCGTGGCTTTGACTCTTTTTAATTTGCCGTCTCTGGACAAAGATATCATATCAGTAGGCGACGTACGGAGGAGAAGAAGCTTCTCTTTTTAAACCGATCCGTGGAGGAGAATTCTCACAGGCGGATCTGTTTCCGAATCTTTGTCTCTCTTTGAGTTCCTTTTCTGATTCATATCAATGGGTTTGTGGGATGCTTTGCTCAATTGGCTTCGTAGGTGAGATTTCTTCTTCGTTTTCAATCTTAATTAAGATTCCTGATTAATCTTGAGCTGAAAATTTTGTTTCTTTGGTACCGAGATTGAAAATTTTGTTTTTTACGAAGAATTTGGGATTTGACTTTTCTGGAATTTAAGTTGTTTAGCAACCAAATTACATACATCACCGTTATCAACTCAGGAGTTTTGAAATCTTGATAGAATTTTGAAGATTGTGATCAGCTCACCGTAGTTAGATTGTGAAGCTGATTTTTTTATCATAGCAGATTCTGTAAAGTGACCTTGTTCGATTTGATTACCAAGTGACAAACTTTAGTGTTTTAGGTGGTGACATTAGGGGGAAAAAACCATCTATCTTAGATTTTAGATTGCCAATTTTAGCCATGTAAGAAGAACGAAAGCATCTTTCAAGTGAGCAGTGAAAGAGCTATGAAAATAAGAAGTGTAACATCAATTTAGTTGACAAAATGCGTTTTCTCAAGGCACATAGTGTAGAATGGGTTCTATATATCTCAAAGTTTCATGAAAGATCAGTTCTTTTTGGTGTCTAGTTATGTCTCTATGCCCTTTTTTAGGACCTATGATTAGAAAAAAACGTGTTTCAGTTTGGTATTTTGGGTGGACCTATTCATTTGTTTGTTTCGATACACTTTTTTGCAGCCTCTTCTTCAAGCAAGAAATGGAGCTTTCTTTGATAGGACTTCAAAATGCAGGAAAGACATCACTTGTTAATGTTGTTGCAGTAAGTATAGTATGCTTCCCTTTTGATATTTTATTAACATTTAGTTGATGGTGGTTAAGTATCTGATATCTACTCTTGGTTAAGTATTTGATATCTACTCTACTCTCTACCTTTTTCTTGTTTAGACTGGTGGATACAGTGAAGACATGATTCCTACAGTAAGCGTTACCCAACATTTCTTATAATATTCGTCTTTCAATACCTGTTTTTTTGAATAACATGAAGATATTCTTTTCTTTTTATTCAGGTCGGGTTTAACATGAGGAAAGTAACAAAAGGAAATGTTACTATCAAACTATGGGATCTTGGTGGTCAACCAAGATTCCGCAGCATGTGGGAACGTTACTGCCGTGCTGTTTCTGCGATTGTGTGAGGATCTTAGACTTCGTTTTCTGTTCTCTTTATCTCTCGCACAATTTTTTTTCATGTATAATCCTTTTTCAGGTACGTAGTTGATGCTGCAGATCCTGACAACCTAAGTGTCTCGAAAAGTGAACTCCATGATTTGTTGAGTAAGACTTCTCTTAACGGTATCCCTCTTCTAGTTCTTGGGAACAAGATTGACAAACCTGGAGCTCTGTCCAAAGAAGCCTTAACCGATGAAATGTATACCTGCTTCTTTATCTGAAAATGCCTAAAGATAGCACAATTTAGCTAAGATCTGATTATGTTTCTGGCATTGTTATTGTTGCAGGGGTCTTACGTCGCTTACAGATAGAGAAGTCTGCTGTTTCATGATATCCTGCAAGAACTCTACCAACATTGATCAAGTCATTGATTGGCTTGTAAAGCATTCAAAATCAAAGAACTAAACTTCACCAAGAACATATAATGCTCTATTTTGATCTTCTTAGTCTTTCTGTATTGTCTAGTAGAATTGATGATGATGGTTGAAGACAATTTTTTCGTGTGAAACAAGAGTTTGTCTTTTAGTTTTCTTCTGCGTCTGCTGCTGCTGGTCTTGTCTCGTTTGGTCCAGTCCTGTCTTTGTATATGAGATGTTGATTGTTTCTATTCTCAAGGCTTTTTTCAATTTTGGAAACACAAAAACATAGTATGCCTTAAACTTCTAAAAATCGATGGCGTTCAGTAGAAAATTTGAAACTCAAATCCAAGTAAAGAGAAATAAGCCCTCCAATCCATTACCATCAACAGTGTAATTATAAAACTACATTATCTGTAAATTACACAACTTTGAAAATTTTTCGTTCTTAATTTTTGTTTTTCTCCTCTGTTTTAAAGAAAAAAAACTTAGTGCTCTCCCTCTTCTTCTCTTGGTTGATCTCAAGATCACTCGATCCTTCCTCTCTTTCTCTCTTCAAAAGATTTCAAACTTTATGTCTCCATGCTCTATTCTTGACCTGAAGAAAAGGTGTTTCAATTGGGTAATCGAATTGACCGATTCATTTACATTGTTTCGACACACTTTCTTGCAGCCTATTGTTCAAGCAGGAAATGGAGCTTTCTATAATAGGACTTCAAAATGCAGGAAAGAGATCATTTGTAAATATTGTTGCAGTAAGAATATTAAGCTCTTAACATTTTAGATGATGGTGGTTGGGGAATCTTATATCTACTCTCATCTTTTTTTCATGTTTTGACTGGTGGATACAGTGAAGACATGACTCCTACGGTATAAAGCGTTACACAACATCTCTTACACCTGCTTTTTGGAAATAACCATGAAGATATATATTCATCTTTTTTCTTGGAGTATCAAGTCGGCTTTACCATTAGGAGAGTGACAAAAATAAATGTTCCAATCAGACTATGGGATATTGATAGTCATACAAGAGTTCGCAGCATGTGGGAACGTTACTGCCATGCTGTTTCTGTGATTGTGTAAGAATCTTAGAGACTCAAGTCTCTATTCTCTTTATACCATCTCCCACAATTATTTGATTTCTTGTTGGTTCCAGGTATGTAGTTGATGCTGCAGATCCTGACAACCTAAGTGTCTCAAGATGTGAAATCCATGATTTGTTGAGCAAGACTTCACTTAATGGTATCCCTCTTCTGGTTCTTGGGAACAAGATTGACAAACCTGGAGCCTTGTCCAAAGAAGCCTTAACTGAAGAAATGTATAATCTGAACACTCCATTAACAGCACCAAAAGACATCAAGATCTGATCATGTTTTTAATATTCCATTGTGATTGCAGGGGGATTGGTGCGATTACAGATAGAGAAGTATGCTGTTTCATGATATCTTGCAAGAACTCTACCAACATTGATCAAGTCATTGATTAGATTGTAAACCAATCAAAATCAAAGAACTAAAACTTCACCAAGCACATATATTTCTCTTTTCTTCGTCTTCCTGTGTTGTCTTGTTGATAATGATGATGGTTGAAGACAATTTTTTCCGTGTGAAACAAGAGTTTGTCTTTATTTTTCTGTCTTTGCTACTGGTATGGTAAGGTCTGGTCTGGTCTGGTCTGGTCTTGTCTTTTGAATATAAGATGTGGATTGTTATCTATTCTTAAAGCTTTGCAATTTTGGAAACACAAAAGAGTCAATTTTTCAACTTCTAAAAATCTACATTTATATGGAAATTGAATTAATCTAATTACTCTAGCAAAATCATATTAACATAAATACAAATCTCTAAAAATATATGTTTTACAATGCCCTCATAAACATAAATACAAATCTTGATATTTTAGTATAGATCCTTCACTCTCTTCAAAAAAAAATCCAACCTTTATTTTCGTCAAGAGAGAAACCATGCATTCAAGGGTTTGTAAAATGGGTTTGCATTCAAGGTTTTAGTCTTCAGTTCTAGCTACATTGGAATGTTGAGGCTCGAATTCAATACTATTACACCGAATTTTAATTTTGTTTTGAGTCTTTATTTTTCTGTTTTTACGAAGAAATTGGTATTTAGCAACCAAATTACATCAACTTAATCAACTCAGAAGTACATGAAATGAAAGCAAGAAATCATCGGTGTAACATGTTGTAGTTTCATAAAAAATGGTGTTTTTTTTTGGTGTCTAAAAATTATGTTTACATCTTCTATTTGTGACTTGGGAAAAAAGTGTTTGAATTTAGTATTTCGAGTGGACCTATTCATTTGTTTGTTTCGATATGATATTGTAGCCTCTTCAAGAAGCAAGAAATTAAGATTTCTTTGGCAGGACTTGAAAATGCAGGAAAGATATCACTTGTAAATGTTGTTGCAGCAAGTATGCTTTTATATTCTCTTAAACATTCAGATGATGCTGCTTAAGGATTCTTATATCTTCTTTCTTGTTTAGAATGATGGATACAGTGAAGACATAAGTCCTACAGTTAAGTGTTACACTTACATTTCTTATAAAATTCGTCTTTTCGTTTAAGATATTGTTTGTAATAACATTTTAAGATATTCTCCTTCTTTTTGGAAATGTCAGGTTGGGTTTGACAGTAGGGAAGTGACAAAAGGAAATGTTACAATCAAAATATGTGATCTTAGTGGTTAACCAAGTTTTCGTCCCTTATGGGAACTGTTATGCTGCGATGTTTCTGCGATTGTGTAAAGATCTTTGGCTTATGTTTCTTTATCTCTTTATGTCTCCCACAAATTTTGTTTCATGTTGAATCCTTTTCCAGGTATGTAGTTGATGCTGCAGATCTTGACAACTTAAGCATCTCGAAAAGTGAACTGCATCGTTTGTTGAGTAAGACTTCTTCGCTTAGTGGTACCCCTCTTTTAGTTCTTGGGAACAAGATTGACAAAACTGGAGCTCTGTCCAAAGAAGCCTTAACTGATGAAATGTATAGTTTCTTTTTTATCTGAAAATGCCAAAAGATAGTACATTTTAGCTAGAACTGATTATGTTTCTTGCATTGTTATTGTTGCAGGGGTCTTAGTTCGATTACAGGTAGAGAAGTTTGCTGTTTCATGATATCCTGCAAGAACTCTACTGGCATTGTTCAGGTCATTGATTGGCTTGTAAATAGAGATGTCAAACGTGCCAAACAGCTCCCGTATGGTCTGCTCCGTCGCAGACATTTGTTTTCTCCCGACCGCAATGGGTCGGCCCAGTAAGACCATGGTCTATGTAGTTATATAAAAATAAAAATAAAAATCATTGCTCTCTTCTTGATCCTCTTAGGCTTTACTGTGTTAGCTGGTTTGTTGATAATGATGATAAGTGATGGCAATTTTTTGTGTGAAACAAAAGTTGTCTTTATTTTTCTTATGTCTCTCTTGTCTGGTTTGGTCCAAGCTTGTGACTGTATATTGGATGTGGATTGTCTCTAGTCCTAAGGCTTTGCAATTTCAGAATCACAAAAACATAAGTGGCTCAATTTGTCAGCTTCTCAAAATCTATAGTGAAATTTTCAAAATTTAAATTCAAGAAAAGAGAAATAAGCTCGGTGCATGATCAAATGTTTCTATCCAAATCCAAACCAGTTTCAAAATTAGTCACAAGAAACCTCTGAAGTTTTACAAGCAAAACAAGATCACCTGAAGAAAGAAAGGGAAAAAAAAAGGAACAAGTTTTACATAATCATCTGAGGAATAATACATTACAAGTTGCGGAATCTAATATATTTGCGACTGAAACTTGATGTTATGTGCTTCACTGTCTGCGCGGAAACATGAAAGATATATCAAAACCATAATATCAACGATACAACATCAATGCATATTATACTTTAAGGCTTTCATCGCAGCTTTTAAAAAAATTTGGGCAGCTTCAGCTTCAGCTTCTGCTTCATCTGCCTCTCTTGCCGCTTCTTCAGCATCTGCCATTGCAAATTCTGCTTCTGCCAAAGCTCTTGCAGCGAATGCAGCAGCTTCTTTTTCTGTCATGCCCTTTCTCATAACAACTTCTCCATCTACTCGGGATTTAGTAAGATTCTTGACGCCATTCTCCTCAAGGTTTGGAGTATTTTCCTTGTTTCCTTCCAAAAGGAGTCGAGGAGGAGACCTTTGCCCTGATCCTTCAGCCATATAACTCGGAGAAATCCTGTATCTGTGCTTGAGCTGATCAAGCGAGAACAAAGACGCAAGAAAACCATTAATGTTAACTGAGTTATAAATATGAAAATTTCAATCATAGTGCTTCCTTTTTACCTTGACTAATGTTCCAGCATTTGTCAAATACTTTAGTCTTGAAGTCACAAGCCGTTTCATATCCGGCTGCGTCTTGTAATTCTTCTGAAAATGTTACATCTACACTTAAAGTCCTTGATGATTGATATAGATGCATGCAGCACAATGCCTATACACAAGACACAACCAAATAAACATACAAGGAATACTTAAAGAGTACCTCTATATACCGCAAGATCGACTTCCCATCAGGACCAAACGGTTTCTTCAAGTTGGTAATTGCCTCTATGATAATCTTATCCACACTACAACAAACACATTAACAACTCAGATCAATCTTCAAGAAACTTTAGACTAAACTAATAAAGTAAGCCTCTATCTATGCTCCATGATTACACAAACCTTGTAAATGGTACTTGAAAAGGTCTTGTTGGTTCAGAAGAAACTGCAGGAGGAGGTAATGCATAAATATGTTGTCCTCCATCATCACCATTAGCTAGAGACACAATGGTAATAGCTGTAGATGAAGAAGAAGAAGGTCCCTTAAGAGCAAGCTTAGCCTTCTTCCTAGATCCCCATAAAGCTGTTACACTTATATTTCTCCATTTGTCCTGTTAAACAAACAAATGTTGTAAGTTTTTTCAATATTATCTCTTCACATTTCAAAGTTGTTGTTTTTAGTTTTTACCTTGAGATCCACATTGGAGCGAGATTTTAGAACTGAGTTATACTCAGGATCTGAGAGTATAGTTCGCCATTTTCCAGTTCCATGTTTGATAACTCCAGCTTTAAGAGCTGTTTCTTCTTCTGGTGTCCATTTCTGCTTTGGGGCTCCCATTGTCAATTTTTCAAGAAATTCTCCAGAAACATACAAAAACAAAAAAACTTCTAATGTCTTCTTGACTTAGTTTCTCTGTAAGCAGATGGAAAAAAACATCACAAAGATCAATTCTTTAGAATTGTGAAACTGATGGGTGAACAAAACAATGACTTATACAAGCAATTTGCATTAATGACTCAGAAATTCAACAGAGATTAAGAAAACGAGATAAAAAGATTAAAGGTTTGGATTAGGGTTGAAACGACGGAGAAGAAGAAGCTATGCCTGATGAAGCAGAAGCGACTGAGAGAGGAAGCATTGGAGAGCGTCATGGATCAAAATTTTGAATCTAAAATTGTCAATGAGACAATGAAGAAGAAGATGAAGAAGAGGAAGAATATCCTTATAAATTAAAAGCAAAGTTCACAATAACTAAAATTAGATTTGCTACTCTAAACCTATTTCTCTAGTTGAGATAAAAAAAAAAAAAAAAAAAAAAAAAAAAAGAGAATTTTTAGCTCTAGCGGCTTCTATAGCGTTGGAATTTTCAAACCGCATACCTTTGTGAATTGCGTTTATTTGCCTTTTTTTTACGGTGAATTTTATTTTCTACGAGTAAATGGTTTAATTCCGATGGAATTCTAAGATAGATAGCTTAGATTTTAAGGTGATGAGGCTATCATGTTTTCTCTAGTTCGTGATTTTTTGTTGTTGGAGAAATGATTGTTATTAAAATTGTCAAAATGCGGCGGAAACCCTATTTTAAAAATTTAGGGTTTCAAGACGTAGAAATTATCGAAATATAAACGAAGGTGGCGGAAACTCTAATCTTTAAAATTTTTACGGTTTCAAGATGTAAAAATTGTCAAAGTATAAAAGAATGTGGCAAAAACTCTAATCTTTTAAAGTTTTAGGGTTTCAAGACATTGAAATTGTCGAAATATAAATGAAAGGAACAAAAACTCTAATCTTTAAAATCTTTAGGGTTTCAAAATGTAAAAATTGTCAAAGTATAAAAGAATTTGGCAAAGACCTCTAATCTTTAAAAGTTTTAGACTTTCAAGATATACAAATTATTGAAATATAAACAAAGGGAGTGAAAATTCTAATTTTTAAAAACTTTAGGGTTTCAAAATGTAAAAATTGTCAAAGTATAAAAATATTGCGACGAAAATCTTTTTAAAATATTAGGGTTTCAAGACATACAAATTGTCAAAGTATAGACGAGGACGACGGAAACTCTAGTCTTTAATAACTTTAGGAGTTCAAAACGATTGGAACTCTTTTGAATCTAATTTAAAAAAAAAACTTTTTAGTGGATGAAAGATCTGAAGTCTAACATCTTGAAAATAGAAAAGATTTGGGTCTGGTGTGAGATTATGTTCTTCAAGATATTGTAAAACCTTTATGCACTTATTCAAGCAATAAAGACGATGAGGCATATTTGACGCTCTTTGGTTTATTATTTTCTTCATCTTATTGGATTCTGCTGTTTTCAATTAAGATCTAGCTGTTTATTTTTGTTTTACTTTCACAATTATTTGGTTAGTGATTCATTTTGGTATGTGGAATATATTTGCATTTTGTTAAATGGTAGTGTGTTTTGACATTCTAAATATCCAAACTGACCCGAACTAAAAGAGAACCAAACCAAAATTCTAAATCTTTTGAATGTTTCTTAAATCCCTGTGTCCAAAATACCCAAAACTTGAAAAGCACGACCACCAGAAGAGAACCAAACCAAAATTCTAAATTTTTTGAATTGTTCATAAATCCCTATGTTCGAAATACCCAAAACTTGAAAAAACATACCCGAATCTGAACTGATACATGAATGCCCAGACCTACGCATGATTTATGTTTCGATTTCGAGGGTGCTTGCCTTGGTTCCTTTATTTTCTATAGTTTACATATTTGTCTTTAACTTTGTTAAATGATACAGCACACACCATTAATCTAATAAAATTAAATGAGTTAACTAAGCGAGTTAAAGACTTCATATTTTAATGGTAATTTTAAAAAATGAATGGCTCTTACACACACTTTTACATATACAAAAGATGAGCACATACCAATATATACCATATTACCATGAATCAATAAGGAAGTCAGATTTTAATTCATAATAAAAATAAAAAACAGAAATGAACACAAAACGTGAAACCATATACACACATAACTAGAAGAAGAGATCTTCTAAAAATGTTGTTGATCAAACACGTCTTTGAAATATTTTGATACAAAATAATACAACCGCAACCTAAAGACAAGTCAACGGCAAATATCATTTCATCATCCTCCGATCAAAAGCAAGCTTCCAAGACAAAACAACAGCAAAGCACAGCCAAACTGTAATACAAAATACACATATCTCTATGAGTAACATTCACAAACAAAACATATATAATCCATTGCAACCATTCAGAACCATATTATATAGTAATGCATAAAGATCGATAGAGATAGATTTGGTTAACGTACCATCCTTCAAGAAAGCCGCCTGATTCCTTTTCTTTCTTCTGCTTAGGTGGAGCCTGACCATATGGTGGCGGTGGAGGTCCCTGATAAGGATATTGTGGTGGTGGACCTTGAGGATATTGCGGTGGAGGAGGATAGCCTTGTGCGGGATATCCCTGACCATACCCTTGTGCGGGTGGAGGATAACCCGCAGGTGGATATCCCGCGGGAGGATATCCTTGCGGTGGATATCCTTCCTTAGGAGGATACCCTTTAAAACAAAAACATCAAAATATATGAAACAAGAAACAAAATACCAACAAAAAAGTAAATATATGGACTTACCTTGAGGAGGAGGAGCACCAACAGGAGGATATGGTTGGTCTTGATAAGACATCTTCTTCTTCTTCTCTTCTATGCTCTTATTTGAGAGTTTGTTCTTTCTTTATAATGAACTCTTTGCTTCCTCTTCGCTGTGAAATGCAATAATGATGAATAATAAAGGAGGTCTAGGAGACAAAAGACATGTTCTCTTCTGTTTAAGGATTGATCTTAGATCTTAATTATGAGTTAAATATGATTATTACAAGAATATATAGGTGAAAAAGACCAACTAACTTTGTGGAATCATTCAAATTAAAATGCTATAGAAATTTTCAAATCATTAACTAAAATATGACTTTTCTTTTTTTTTTTTTTTCCTCTTTTATTATATCAACAACCATCATTCAAACAAATACTAATCAACTATATTTCTGATCTTTCACATCATTGATGACTTACACACATTGAAAAGTCTACTCTTTCATTGGTCAAGATAGATTATGCCAAAGGCCACTAGTTTTTTTCTTTTGTCTGTAACCAGGCAACTTGTAAAAGTGACATTTTTGTGATTTTAAAATCTCTCAAGTTTTAAGCTTTGTTCATTTTATAACTAATCAGAAACATATAAGTAATGCTTGTTGCTTTGTAGACAAGCAACCCTGAGAAAAAAACAACAATTCTTCCCTACAAAGTTACAAGGTCTCTACACTCTCTTTACTGCTATCAGAACCATAGGAACCATCTACGGGGCTTAACCGTATCAGTCAATTTACTGGACGATTCCTTTACCGGATTTACGTTGATTCTTTTAGCATTTTTCACTGCCCATTCGCCAAAACCGGGTGAAGAAACCAATTCCTTCATTGCCTTTTCCGTGCTTTCTCTAGTGAAGTTTTCCAATTCTTCTTTTGTTATCTTTCTTCTCCCTTCTGGTGTTTTGTGGAATGAAGAAGGGAATGTATCTAAATCAGATAGCGGTATAGTCCTCGTCCTCCACATCTTCTTGCTTCCTACAAAGACCATTTACAAAATATAAACCAGTTCTCATTACGAAATAAAGGGCTAAGTATCAATGAAACTAAACAAAAAGAAAAGAAAAAAATCAAAACCTCTAGGAAGAGGAGAAGCAAAGGAAGTAGCATGGCTTAAGCTATGGCCACAATTCTCAGTTTCATCATCTTGCTTATAGGTTCTTTGCCGTAACAGCTTTCTGATGATACTACTCTTTAGAACTGATGAGATGAGAATTCCAGATATCAACACTCCTCCAGCAAGCAAAGGATCTATAGAGCTCTGTTAATTAACACAAGATCATGCCTTCATGTTTGGTTATATAACTAAAGAGAGAATCAGAAGTTGTGGAAATGGAATGTAAACGAAAAACCTGAAGGATCAGAACCACAGCAAAAGCTTGGATGGTCCAAGAGACAAAGATTGATGTGTTGATGTCAATAGAACCATCTTTTGTCACAACAAATCTCTTGACAGTCCAAAATCCTGACCATGCTCCAAACATAAATACAAACGCAACCAAAAGAATCGCTAGCTGCAAAAATTTTACATAAGCATCTCAGATTTCATCAAACTGGAATATGTATATGTGACATAACAGTCTATTATAAAAAAATGTCAGAACTTACATACAGGGATGTACAAATCTTCACTGATTCCTATCTGCATCAGCAGATCTTGAATCAAACCGCTTATGTATTGAAGTAAGTAACCTCCCACACCAATCTGAGAAGATAAAAGACAGCTTTGTTTAGTAAATGTTTGATATAAAACAAAACGAGTTCAAACATTAGACAATTCTCACCATAGATGAGTATAGAAACAGCTCAAACCGACTCTTCCCTCTAGTTGGGAGACGCTTTATCCCCTGTTCACAATCATTTATCGCATAAACCAGAGAGAGAAACCATGAAATATAAGTAAGAACTTTGAATACTTTTACCAGATTAATGAGAAGAGTTACAAGAATGATAATACCAATGGACATGGCACTACTGTAGTAAAACGCTACTAATTTACTAAGTCTAGAAGCCAAACTCAGCAACACTATCCCCAAGATTAAAAACACAACACGGTACATGAAAAACTCTGCAAAGCATATATGTTAAGTATTAGAACTTGAAAAACACAAAGGATATAACAAAAACAAGATAAAAAAACTCTACCTTGTTTAGCAGAAAACTCCAAGGTAATGAATTTAGATGAGCCACCAAATGTTCTTATATCGACAATCTTGTAGTCAAAAGGTGACATTATCCCAGCCCATGATTCACCTTTGTACATTTTCTTCCACTGACCATGAGGACACATTCCAATTGCACGAGACGAATTCCTATAATCAAACAAGAAGGAAACTTTCGGATTTTAGATTGAGAGTTGACATTGAAACAGAGAAATGCAGATAGATAATAGATTGTTACCTGTGGAAGCAAACGTCTATACTTGTTCTTACATTACTTGAAAGAGTCAGCTTCAATGAATGTGCATATTTATCAATGTGCTTAAGTCTTTGTAATCCATTGATATGTAATCTCACACATCTTGATGTTATACCAGGAGAATCTATCACCTCTGTTCTTGGAGTCACTTGGAGTGAACCAGTTTCACCCACAACTACAAAATAACAACAAAAATTGAATCTTTTTGGGTACAAGTCTATCGAAATTGTCTTAATTATGTTAAAAAAAGGTATGAAATTTGGTAAATCTAAACTAAACAAAAAAAAAATTGATTCCCAGAAACAAACCCTAAAAATCTCTAAACAATTCAAACCCAAACTTACTGAAGACAAGTTCATCGGAGGAGACAACAGAGAAGAACACAAAGAGGTTGAGTACGAGAATCATGACAACGAAACTGGAGCTTCGGACAAAGACTGATGAGTCACTCATCGAAATTTTTTTTTTTTTTGGATGAACAAATCGTACCAAGTAAGGCGCGGATTTATATGCAATTAAAAAACAGTCACAAAAAATAACCTTTTTTCACGAATGTAAAAAGAGACGAGAGTCTAATAAAAGCGATTTACAAATTATAGAATGAAGTAAAAATTCTCAAGCTTCCATGGCTTCATATTCAGCTTCTTCTCTTCTTCCATTAGCTTCCTCTGTGTTGTTTACAGGAACACTAAACATGTATTGGCTCTGATACTCAACCAAGTACTGCATTGATCTTTTGGTGTCTAGAAACAATCTATAAACTCTTAAAATGTCTTCAATCTCCACGACCTTCCCTTTACGTTTCAAGCAAGCTAAAGCAGCTGCATTGATTAGATGAATCGCGTACCTAAGCGAGGTATCGCATCCAATTAAAGTCAGAAGCTGTTTCGCTTCCTCGGTCATGTCCACGTCTTCTTCTTGGCACCTGATCTCTAAGATCTTTCTCATCTCATCATCTGTGTAAGGCTGTGTTGTGATGATGAGAAGACGGTCTAGTAGTTCGATTGGGATCCCATGCGGTGATTTCTGGTTTGTTCCTCGGATTGTTGTCAATCCTCGGTTTGTTGCTACCATGAGGATTGGAGACATTTCGTTTTCGAGTGCTCGGTTTAGGAAAGAGAAGCATTCTATGTCTAGCATATGGACTTCATCGATGAAGAGAACACCGGGGATTATTTCGGCTTTCCCTTCTTCTCTCCATTCGGCTACTTTCGTATCGATGTCCTCTCGGACTTCTGAACGGATTTCGCCTGTGTCACCTGTGAAAAGAGCTAGAAATCCTTAGAGTTCTACAATACAGAAAGAAAACAAGAATCCCAATCACTTTGATGAAATAAAGGACTGATCTTTTCAATCTAACAGTAACACACAAGCTTAAAAAATCAACAATTGAACATATCTTTCATCCAAATTCTTATATGTAATTAGATGAAAACGTATCAACTTGAATTCCCAATCATCTCTATCAATCAAAATCCTTAATTTCTAAGCCTAAAGTCGAAAAAGAACCCATCTTTTTCAAACTTAACCTTGACACTAAACACTAAACCATCATCCAAATTACAAATCATCGACTTGAATTCTCAATCATCTCTATCAATCAAAATTCTTAATTTCCAAACCTAAAGTCGAAAAAGAACCAATCTTTTCAAGCTTAACCTTGACACTAAACACTAAAACCATCAACCAAATTACAGAAAGAATCAATCTTTCCAACCTAACACCTAACCTTGAGGTTAACAATTGAAAACTGAAGAATCTAAAACTAACCTGCTGTTAATAATATCGATTTCATGAAGCGAGACACAATGCACAACCTCTTTCGTCTTCTGAACCTCATCTTCAGGGCACTGAACAAACTTAGTCTGTGATCCCATAACATCAAAATCCCTAGACCTAGAAAACGATCTTCCAAGCTTAGTAACCTTCCCAGAGACTCTATCCATAGCTATAACATCACCACTCTCTACTTTCTCCTTATTCATTGCCTCAATCAATTTAGGTCCCAAATTATAACTAGTTTCCATATCAGTCGTCTTCATCGTTATTTTCCCTGTCTTACTCGCAACACCGGAAGTAGCTCTATCAATTTGAATCTCCACAACTTCTCCTTCACACACTTCAGCTTCTTCTTTGATTCTAACACCAATAGCTTTACGAAAAGCTTGAGTTAAAGCTTCAGTCTTTGACATCTCTAAAGAGAAAATCTCACTTCCTGCAATCATAGTGAATGGTGTTTCTGATCCAAGTGATTTAGCTATACCCATTGCAATTGCGGTTTTACCCGTTCCGGGTTGACCCGCTATTAGTATAGATCGACCCGCGATTTTGCCTTCTCTGATCATCTCAAGGATTATTCCGGCGGCTTTGCGTGCTTTGACTTGACCAACCATTCCTTCTGATACAGCTCGTGGCTCGTGTACTGAGTCCAGACCTAAGCCTCGTATGTGAGAGTGTGCTCCGATTCGTTCAATTCTAGTTAAGTCTCGACTCTCTGATGACTTGAATTCCACCATTCTGATACAATTAAATTGTATCTTCCTTAAAATCATAATACCAATGCTTTTATTATCCAATTCGAATCAATGTTCACTAACGAGACGACTTACCTTTGCCAAGCTCAATATGAACTTCAACAATGGCGATTACAGAGAAAATCAATGAGAGTAACAACTATCAATCTAACTGAATGAATCAACGATTACAACAAACTTTTTTTAAATGCTTCTAACAACTTCTTCTCCTTCGATCACAGCCATCCACGTATCTGCATCCGCCTCTTTCTCTATTATTCGTATCTTGAAAGACTCTTTGATTCAGAGTCTTTCATTTCACTTCAACACTTCTTTCCTATATCAAATCCTTCCCTCCCAAAGAACCTTGACCATATGGTTCGAACTCAGGATATTTACTCTGCAAATCAAACAACAGTTCCCAAGATGCCTCTTCCTCTGGTTCATTTAACCACTTCACCAACACCTTTGTTACCGCTTTGTTTTGGCGCTGCACCATCTTCCTTTCAAGTATCTTCTCCGGTTCCCACAACACCACATCAGTAAGGATTGAAGGCAGATGTGTTGAGGTTGTAACATTGCCTACCAATATCTTTAATTGTGATACATGAAACACAGGATGCACCGACGAACACTTCAAAAGTTCTAACTTTTAAGCCACAATTCCACACTTGTCAAGAATCTTATAAGGACCATAATACTTTGAAGCCAACTTCTGATTGAATCTCATAACCACATACTGTTGTCGATAAGGCTGAAACTTTACATACACGAAATCTCCAATCTCAAAGCTCATCTCAGTCTGGTGTTGGTCTGCCATTTGCTTCATACGATGTTGTACTCTGAGCAAATGAAACTTCAATATCAAGATCATACTTTTACGTTCTTCCATTGACTTCGCCACCACTGCTATATGGGATTCTCCAGGCAAATAAGGTATATGTATAGGAGGTGGACGACCATAAACTGCCTCAAATGGTGTCAGCAGCATCGATGTGTGAAAGGAAGTGTTGTACCAATACTCAGCCAAAGAAAGCCAGTTACTCTATAAATGAGGTCTATCTCCACATATACATCTCAGATAAGTTTCTACACATCTATTCACAACTTCTATTTGCCCATCGCTCTGAGGATGATAGGCACTAGAAAGCTTCAGAGCAACACCTTGTAGGGAAAACAATTCTCTCCAAAATTCACTTAGAAACACCGTGTCCCTATTAATGACAATCGACGTTGGGCATCCATGTAGTTTATAAGCATTATCCATAAAAGCTTGAGCCACAGGTAAAGCAGTATATGGATGATTCAAAGCTATGAAATGTGCAGTTTTACTCAATCTGTCCACCACCACTAGTATAACTGTTTTGCCAGAAGAAGAAGGTAAGCCCTCGATAAAATCCATTGATAGATCCGACCATATGTTATCGGGTATAGGTAGAGGTTGAAGTAATCCCGGATAAGCTGTATTGTCATACTTACAAGTTTGACAAATAGTACAACTCACGATGTACAACTGAATGTCTTTTGTCATGCCTTTCCAATAGAATAGACTTTTAATCTTCTGATAAGTGGCATCTCTCCCCGAATGGCCTCCACTTCCCAAAAAATGCAACCATTGTAATAATAAACTCTTCAACTCCACATTAGCAGATACTACTAGTTTACTCTTCCTCCGTAATAACCCTTGACTCCAAGAAAAATATTGCTTAGAATTTGGATTTTTCTTAAGCTCCTCAATTATCTCTACAACTTCGGAATCAAGTTCGTAGCTAGCTTGTATTTCCTTCAAGAAATCACACTCCAATACTGATAATGCCATATGTAGTACCTCTGCACCTTCCACTCTGGATAAAGCATATGCTGCTATATTCTCTTTACCCTGCTTATATTGTATCTCATAGCTGAACTCCAAGAGCTTAGGCAACCATTGTTGTTGAATAGGAATATTCAACCTTTGTTCCAGCAGATATTTCAAACTTTTTTGATCGGTTCTGATCACAAAATGATTTGGCAACAAATAATGTCTCCATTTTTGTACTGCGAACTCCACTGCCAATAATTCCTTTTCGTAGATAGAAAGGTGTAGTTGTTTACCTTTCAAATGACGACTAATGTATGCCAATGGATGTCCTTCTTGCATTAACACCGCTAAAATGCCTTGTCCACTTGCATCAGTCTCTACCACAAAAAGTTTATCAAACACAGGTAAAGCTATTACTGGAGCTTCACACAGAGCCTTCTTCAAACTATCAAATGAGGTTTGAGCTTCTTCATTCCATTCAAAACAGTCTTTTTCGTCAATGCTGTCAATGGTCTAGCAATGGACCCAAAATTCTTCACAAATCGTCTATAGTACCCTGTTAACCCGAGAAATCCTCTCAACTATTTAATACCCTTTCGTACAAGCCACTCTGCTACTGCTTTGATTTTATATGGATCCGTAGATATACCTTCTGCTTCTATATAATGTCCCAAGTATTCCACCCTTCTAGTAGCAAATGCACATTTACTTCTTTTCGCATATAAACTATGCTCTCTCATCACCTCAAACACCAGTTTCAAGTGAGTCACATGTGCTGCAACAATATCACTGTAGATTAAAATATCATCAAAGAATATTAATACGAACTTTCGTAAGTATTTTCTGAATACCGAATTCATCAGTCCTTGAAATGTAGCAGGTGAATTTGTCAAGCCGAATGGCATTACCAAATATTCATAATGGCCATTATGCGTTTTGAAAGCAGTCTTATGAATGTCCAAAACATCCATCCTCACCTGATGATAACCAGCTCGCAAATCTATTTTTGAATATATCTTTGAGCCGCCTAATTAATCCATCAAATCTTCTATCAATGGAATGGGGAACCTGTCCTTCACAGTAAGCCCATTCAAACCTCTGTAATCCACACATAACCTCCATGTACTATCTTTCTTTTTTACCAAAACCACATGAGAAGCATAAGGACTAGAACTGGTTTGTATTGTTCCACTTGTTAACATGTCCTGCACCATTTTATCAATCTCTTTTTTCTGGTAAAGAGCATACCTATATGGTATTTGATTAATAGGATTATCTCCTTCAATCAATGGGATCTTATGATTATGATGATCACGAAATGGTGGTAGTGCACATGGTTCTTCAAAAATATCACTAAACTACACTATTAACTTCTCAATCTCTAGTTTCTTTTTATTTTCTTCTTTTGTGTCGACCTCCAGAGAATAAAACTCCACATCTTTCCCTGATGGAACTTTTTGAATAAAGATCATAGACAATTGAACTGATTCTTCTTGATTTTTCGGCCAGTTAATCGACTTGACTTCTCTTACAGAGCCTGGTTGAATACCATGAAGTCTTACTCTGTGTTTTTCATAGACAAATCTCATCTCCGATGTGTTAAGATCCCATGTTATTGGTTCTAAAGTCTTTAACCATTGCACACCTAAGAACATATCACAATTTCCCAATGGCATTATCATGAAGTCTGCCTGAAACGTGTGATGTTGAAAGTTCCATTGTAGTTGCTCAACAGATCCACTAATGTTCAACCTCCTCCCATCAGCGACTACAACTCTAGTAAACTTTGACTTCTGTGTTCTCAATCCCAATTTTTCTGCAACCTTTGGATCCATAAAGTTGTGAGTAGACCCTGAGTCTACCAAAATATATATCAGCTTCTTTTTGTGAATCCCTTTAATCTTCATCGTTCTTATATCCCCAATACCCTCTACTGCACTCACAGAAACTTGAGGCATATTTTCTTCATATTTCTCTTCTGTATCTTCGTAAACCTCTTCTTCATCTTCTTCCAACTCCAATGAATATAGTTGTGTCTTTTATGTTTGAGATAATGTTCAGGTGAATACTTTTCGTCGCAATGATAGCATAAGCCCTTTGCCCTCCTGTCACTCATCTCTTCTTGAGATAAAAAATGTTTGGTTCTCGTGTAATATTGTTCTGCACAGAACTCATCATCTGATTACCATTTACCACATTATCCTTCTTATACTGATATATCCCTTTACTTGATCCTCCATTGTTATTGTTTCTTGTCACAGACCAACTTGTATTAGTGTTGCTCTTTGGATGATCCTTTTAATATAGTCTGCCTAGTAACAAGCAGTGCCTCACTGATCTAGGCTGAAACATCCTGATATGCATTTGTGTATCCAACCTTAGTCCAGCCAAGTAAGCACTCATCAATACATCTTCAGCCAAATTCACCATAGTCTTGATTAATTCAAACTTCTCATGATAATCCACAATCCCATTTGTTCTTGTAACTGTTTAAGTTCTGCAATAAAATCATCTAGAACATCCTCAAATCTTTCTTTCATCAACACTTTATAAGCTTCCCAATCCATATTTAGTACTCCTCCATAGGTTGACTGAACCAAAGATTGATGAAAAGTCCACGCATGATTATCAAAATGCAATGCTGCCATTTGTATCCGCATTTCGTAGGGAGTATTATCCATTACAAAGAATTCTTCTGCTTTAAACATCCATTCCATGTATCTTTCACCATTAAAATGCGGGAAATCGACCTTACCCAATCTCGTGAATCCCGAATATGTCGATTGATTATTTGATCTTCTGTTTTGCGTCGCTTCTTGATTTTCCAATGTCGTCGGAGAATTCCGATCGTAATTCTGTTGTTCGCCGTTAGAGTTTTGTTTCAGAACCATTAATTTGATCGTCTCTAATAATTCTGCGTTATTCTGAGTCATCTTCTCTTCCCACTCTTGCGTCTTTGCGTTTAACATGGATTTGATCTTAGACTTCAACACCATCTTCAACTTCTCGCTTTACCATCTCCTTCAACACCGCGATAGCTCTCGTTTCTGTCATTCTTTCAATTTCTGAGGTCGTTTTGCTCTGATACCTTTAATACAATTAAAATATATCTTCCTTAAAATCGTAATACCAATGCTTTATTATCCAATTCGAATCAATGTTCACTAAGAAACAAAGAGACGACTCACCTTTGCCAAGCTCAATATAAACTTCAACAATGGCGATTACAGAGAAAATCAATGAGAGTAACAACAATCAATCTAACTGAATGAATCAACGATTACAACAAACTTTCTTTAAATGCTTCTAACAACTTCTTCTTCTTCGATCACAGCCATCCACGTTTCTACATCCGCCTCTTTCTCTATTATTCGTATCTTGAAAGACTCTCTTTGATTCAGAGTTTTTCATTTCACTTCACCACTTCTTTCCTATATCACATTCTCGGTTGTTTTTTAGTCGTCGGCGACTTGAGGTTTTAGGACTTTTTCGCAAGGGTTTAGAGAAGAGAGCTGTGTTTCTTTGAAGATTTTGGAAATTATAAGATTTGGTTTTATATGTTTTCTTGGTAATTTATACTTATTAAGAGCCGGAGTAAATTAACATTTCTTTATAGGTTTTTATTTATTTATTTATAAGCTTAGATAAAATAAAATTTTACTTTCTTTTTGTATAAGATATTACAGAAACTTTCTAAATTTTTGGGGGAAAAAACAATTTTTCTTTATAATTTTCTAAATTTATTATTTATGGAGAAAATTGTTGCTATTTTTTCGCAATAACCTAAAAGCTTATACATCACATGAAATTTTAAAAAAAATTAAAAAATTACGCTCATAGATCCATATTTCGCAATTAGCAACAACAATGCAACCTAATAAATTTTTAAAAATTTCTTGGTCAAAAGTGATATTTTCTGTTTTGTTTTTGGGTGAAAAATCTTGCATTTACCACCATCAAGAAAATAATCCTTTTTTTTTTTGGTAAACGAAAATAATCTCTTTTTGAAACTCAATAACTCATCAGTCATCACCACACGAAATCTCCTCATCGATTCTTCTCATCACAACAACGTCAACGTATCTATACTTTCTCCGGTGATCCAACGCCACCGATTGTCTCATTGCTGTCACCGTTGTAAGTTGTTCGCCACGTGTCATATAGTCTTGATCACGTGCCGTCAAGGTAAAGCTCCGGGGAAGGGCAGTGCTAGGTGGTTCGCAGATTTGGAAGTTTCGAGAAAAACCCGAAGATCCACCGCCGGTAAGGATTCCGGTGCCAGAGCAAGACGTAATGTGTAGAATTAGATATCAAATTGGCTTCCCTTTATTAATCGACAAACACTTGTATTTATACACAAACTCTTTGACTTGAGACCTAAGCTACCCTTACATTATAAACTGACACATTCATGGACTTTATTTAACCGACTTGGCCTAATATAATGCTACGTATGTATGCGTCACGTGCCATGATCAATAAACGGAAAAGAGCCTTCACCAACCATACCAAACTGTTCTTTTTCTCTATGCCTCTCCGTTTCATTATTGGATTCTCAAGAATCGGAAATATATAAATATTAAAAGGTTTATATGGAATCGAAAGAGATATAAGATGAAGAAATGCTCAATGATTTCAAGAAACTAAAGACTTGATCAAAGATAAGACAGAGTCCAGTATGTACTTTTTAATAAATGAATTTCTAACTACAAAAACTTGGAGAAACTCTATATCTGAGCCGCCATCTCCTTTCAATTCCTCAAAAACTTGGACCTTCTTGAATCCCTCTCCACCAGATGTGCCTTGGCATAAACGGGTATGGTATCCTCAAAGAATTCCTAAACATTTATTTATACTTTGGATTGTTCGTAGGCACCGATTAACAACAAGAGATCGTCTTATAAGATGGAGAATTTCTGTTCCGGAGAACTGCTTGCTATGTGACTCTGCGGCTTAAAATATTTTTCACTTATTCTTTGTCTGCTGCTACGCTAAAGAATTCTGGTCCAGTTTCTTTACTCATCATGAGCTCAACCCACCGACAACATTACAAGGCATCACTCTGTGGTTAAAAAAACCATCTCCAATGTTGAAGCTGAATGTAATTTGTCACTTGATATTTCAAGCTGTCATATATTTCATTTGGAAAGAAAGAAATCAGCGCCTACACACCTCTACTTCCAAGCCATCAGCGGTTTTTATAAAGGAAATTCAGCTCATTATGAGGAGCAAGTTGGCGAGTCTAGACAGGTTGCCTCCTCCAAAGCTACCCTCCTCAACAGTTCGCCAATCAGAAACAAGCGTAAAACATCTATGATCTTTTGGACTTGATTTTTTTATCATTCGATATATTATATATCAGCAAAATATTTGATGACGATATTGGAAAGCTCAGCTCCATCAACGAGCAACACACAATTGACAATTAATCTTGTAGATGTGCATGAATACATGGGCGATGACAAATATGGTAAACTTTTGCGCAACAAATCAAATTCGTTCAGTTGTCTTTGCTGTCACAATTTCCTTCGATCCCTAAATCACCAAGAGCAATTAGAATTAAGTGTCCTCAGATTTAATAGGCCTCCGTCAATGCATACATATCATACAAAATGACCACCGATTTGGATTTAGCATAAAAATGATTTCGCGAAGATTTGATGTGTGTTTTCGTTTCATTTTTGTATGTTTTCATATCTATTAACTTTTGCTTTCCAATATCCTTATACAATAAACCTCTATAAATTAATAATATTATGGCTATTATGACTTTATATTTTATAATATTTTATTATTTAATCATGTTTATAGTGGCGATATTTGAGTCACAATATCAATTTAGTACTGAAAAAATTATTAATTTATTGAGATATTAATTTATACAGATTTAAGTGTATTTAACTTGATATTCATCAAATATTACTACCGGTTTAAGTGTATTTAACTTGATATTCATCAAATATTACTACCTTTAAAGCTCCTAAGATCATATCCTACCTTCAAAATTTTCATCCATTATTTTCCCTTACATCATTTAAAAACGTGAATAGAAATATTGGTGATTCATTATAAACATGGTGTTAAACAAAAAAAAAATGACTAGCAAAAATTAAAAAATCTACGATCTCGAGCGATATGACATGCCCATAACCATAAAACATAAAAACAAGAACATGTTTAACACACCTATTTGCTAGCTTGGAAGTTCACGATTTTTGGTATCTAGTCTTCCTCAGTACATAACCAGCGGTATTATTACACACCATGTTCGAAATAAGAGACATAACTAACTTATTTGAAATGTCGTGTCTACCACTAAACTACCACCTAATTGGTTAGTGATAATTTTCTTGACTATAATCTCACATATTTATCTAATCTTATCAGTTAACAAAAACATAAAACCAGAAAATTTTCAACACACCTATATTAAAAAATAAAATAAAAAACTGTTCATTCCAATAACGAAAACACGACACACAGTTGTTGAAATTTCGTCATATCGTTTTCATGAAATTGCTACGCTTTTATTCGTAGGTCCCTTTCTAGTCACTACCACTCACAGTCCCAGTCATTAGCACTCGTTCCGTATTTACTACTTTAATCAGAGCCAATTTAATGTTAAATCAAAGTTTATTATTTTATAATATCCTTATCAATCTCACATGTTAAAAAAAATTTGATTACAAAATACGTCAGTCATCTCTCATTTAATCACTTGCCGGTCCACTTTAGTATATGTCTTAGTTTGACTAGAACATTATAAAAATAAAAATAAACACAAATTTTTTTGTATCGTTATCAACTCATTTGAATATGAAATTTCATTTCAAAAACTGGGTCCAGTAATTTAATAAAAAAAATCAATTTTATTTTATGAAAATAATAAAAAATTTAGACAGCAAAGTTTGCAGTTATGGGTCAGTACTCAACTGCAACAAAAACAACACATGGTTCTCAGATCTCTTCCCTATATTTATCTCTCTTCCCCACTCCCATCAATTTCAAGTTATTATTAAATTATCTTGATTTGGTAGAATTGTTTTAAAATGAAAGTTTGAAAACAATTACTTAATAAATTAATCACGGTTGGGTTGGGAAGAGGCAGATGTCGACACGTGTTCGGTTATGATTGGTTAAAAAGAACAGTCAAAGGCAAAAACATTAGAGTGAGAGAATTGGATTTGAGAACCCGGAGACGATCGAGGCTTACAGTCAAAGCAAAGACACTGTCACGGTCAAATATCTAGCTGGCACTTTTGTTTGTGGTCCCCACTCACTCTCTTTCCTTTTTTTTTGTTTTCCTATTTCTTTTTTTTTTTAATTTCCGTTTTTAAATATATTTACTTACTTTCTTCTCTTATACTTGTGTTCTGTTAACTAAATATTTATAGTGACAAAATAATTTTGCAGTATTCAATATTCAGAGAGACTAACAAGATAATAGCATAGTATTAAAAATCTTCTTTAATTATTTTAGCAATTTATGTAACTATAGGGATATTTTTAGTATATAAAAAGGGATTAACGAAGGGTATATAGGTTTAACAAAATCGAGGGTTAGTTGGTGTTAATAACAATGAAATAAAAAAAGATTAATGATGAAATTAAACATAGAAATTATCGTCGCACGTGCCCGACCTGTACGGGTTTACTCTTCCCCGTGGGTGTTTGGAGTTTTGTGAAAAACTCATCAGCTTTTTTGAATACGTGCGGGATATTTTTACTCTTTTAATTACCACTTTACCCTTCTTTTTGTTCATCTTCTCAACATTTCTTTTTTAAAACTGGGAAAGTATTAACTCCTTAGCGTGGATATTAAGAAAGAAATAAGAAGATTTAGAGAATTTCACTGTTGTCTTTTGACAACTAAGGATATTCTGGTTTTAAACCCAATATATTTATTACAAGAGCAGCCACATAACTAAAGTGTTTGCACAGATTATTCGAAACTTTATTGAACAATTGCATCTCCTATTATACAATTTAAACATCATTTGAGAGAATATCTTTTTTCTTTCTTTAAACTTCTTTATTATTGGGAGTGGTCTAAGAATTTTCATGGGTACCTTTACATTTTATTTTGGCTTTTGGTAACTCCGTAATCTAAAAGCTAGGGACAAAATTGGAAACAATTTTTGTTCAATGGTAATAAAAAAAATGAAACCGGGAGGTTGGAGCATGTGGTGGAGCTTGCACGTGTGATGCGCTACTCGAGAGGACTAAATGACCGCCTATAGCCAATGTTCACCGGTCACCTTATCTTTATATTTTTCAATTTTTCACCCGAATCTTTTAAGAAATCTTTAATTACTCCCATTTCTTTCCTTTTCATTTTATTTAACCCTATTTTTCTTTTTAATATTTGTTTTTCTCTCAAAGAAAACAAAAACAAAACAATCACTCACTACCCCAGAAGAAGGTAAGAGAGAGCAAAAAACAAACAAGAGGGTACGGGTTCCTTCGTCATTCTCACGATTTCTTAAACTTTTCGTCATCTGGGTTTCTCGAATTCTCTTTCTTTTTTTAATAATCTTCTTAGATTTTCTGAGTGTAAAGTGCAGACCTTTGTACTGAGTTTCTTTCATTTTCTTTCTCATTCTTCATGATTTCTCCTTTTTTATTTTCTATTTCTCGAAATTTGGGTTATAAATTTAACATTTTTGGGAGCAGTTGGGTTTCAATCATGTGTTTATGATCTATTATTATTAACAAGAGTTGAATGAATCTTCTTTTTGACCGTTGAAAAGAGAAAAACAAAAAGCAAAAGAAAAGAGGAAGAAGAAGAAGATTTGTGTAACGCTTCTTTCTGAGATAAAGACATGCGTTTCTTTTCTTCACTCTTTTGTTTACTATCAAAGACATTATTTTCTTCCAATGTTGTGAGCTAGAGAAGAAAAGTCCATAAAAATTGGATTTTTTTTTTTGAGATTTTTGTTCTTTAGATTTTATCAAAATGCCGATGTTTCAGCCGTTGAAGAGAGATGGGTTAATTGGATTTGAAGGTGGTGGTGATGGGCAAGTCTTAGATCTGGATACAGCTGTGAAAGATGGAGTTCTTGGTGGTGTAAATGGTGGTGGTGTTGTTGATGAGAAATTGGATCTGAAGAAGATGATAAAGGAGCTAGATTTACAAGATATACCTTCAGTTTTCATTTGTCCTATCTCTTTAGAGCCGATGCAAGATCCTGTGACCTTGTGTACTGGTCAAACCTACGAAAGGTCAAACATTCACAAATGGTTTAACCTAGGTCACTTGACTTGTCCAACTACAATGCAAGAGCTTTGGGATGATACGGTAACTCCTAATAAAACTCTTTACCATTTGATCTATACTTGGTTCTCTCAGAAGTATGTGTTGATGAAGAAACGTTCTGAGGATGTTCAAGGAAGAGCTATTGAGATTTTGGGGACTTTGAAGAAAGCTAAAGGTCAAGCTAGAGTTCATGCTTTGAGTGAGCTTAAGCAGATTGTTGTTGCTCATCTTATGGCTAGGAAGACTGTTGTTGAAGAAGGTGGTGTCTCTGTAATCTCTTCTCTTTTAGGTCCTTTCACTTCTCATGCTGTTGGATCTGAGGTCGTTGCTATTCTTGTGAGTCTTGATCTTGATTCGGATTCTAAATCCGGGTTGATGCAGCCGGCTAAGGTTTCTTTGATTGTTGATATGTTGAATGATGGATCAAATGAAACTAAAATCAACTGTGCAAGATTGATTAGAGGATTGGTTGAAGAGAAAGGGTTTAGAGCTGAGCTGGTTTCGAGTCATAGTTTGCTTGTTGGGTTAATGAGATTGGTTAAGGATAAGAGACATAGAAATGGTGTTTCTCCTGCACTTGGGTTGCTTAAACCAATCTCAGTTCATAAACAAGTTCGAAACTTGATGGTTAGTGTTGGAGCAGTGCCTCAATTAGTCGATATTTTACCGTCTTTAGACCCGGAGTGTTTGGAGTTAGCTCTGTTTGTTCTTGATGCTTTGTGTTCAGATGTAGAAGGAAGAGTTGCTGTGAAAGACTCTGCAAACACAATACCTTATACCGTTAGGGTATTGATGAGGGTCTCTGAGAACTGCACTAACTACGCGCTATCGATTCTTTGGTCTGTCTGCAAATTAGCTCCAGAGGAATGTTCACCTCTTGCTGTTGAGGTTGGTTTGGCTGCAAAGCTATTGCTTGTGATCCAGAGCGGGTGTGATGCAGCGTTGAAGCAGCGGTCAGCGGAGCTACTCAAGCTTTGTAGTCTACATTATTCGGATACCATGTTTATTTCAAAATGCAAACTCACAAGGACGATCCAATAACAAAAGTTTAAACCTTTGGCACCATTCGATCACAAAACACATAAATGTGAGTTGGGAATCTGCCTCTGCCCTGATGTATATAAATGAAGAGTTTGAAGATCCAGCTATTCGTTTTGGCGGTAACACAACTCAAAAGGAGAAAGCAATCCGCAGTGGAAACAGGGCGAGGAAGAAACCGGGCAAGAGAGGATTGCTATGTAATGCTTTCATGTCGGTTCTGTTTTGCAATAAACAATGGGAATTAGCAAAAAAAAGTGTAAAGTAACTGCCTTTTGGTTCAATCAATTTCAGAAGAAAGAAAAAAGAAGAATTTGAAGAAAAGGAACCATATTGTTAACCTTCTCTACTTGGGTTATTGTGAGAGGTTGTTTTGCTTTTTGACCACTCACACCAGAAAAAAAAAGAAGCCAAATCTTTTGACCTCAACTTGTAGCCATCTTTAAGCTTTTGAATCTTTCTTTGTTTTCATTCAATGTATTTTCTTATTAGCTTTTGTTAGATTAGGAAATTAGACAATTGCCTTTTTAACTTATTGTTTCATTATCATTATTAGTTCATCTTCGTTCCCAGCTTCCTTAAATGTGAATGAAATTTCAGAAACGTGTTTCTTGAAAAATCAAACACTGTTGTTTCATAGAGTGACATATCCAAGTACAGTAGGATGTGAATCTGATTCTTGTCTAATAAAATTGAGCACAAGTTTGTGGTGGAGTACAAAAAAATCACCATCATACATTGGTCTTAGCTATACACTGTTGTAATGAACAATTGAAAAGAAAGTGAGATTTGACAAGTGAATCATTTCAACTATTTTGACTGTTCTTTGCGAAAAAACACAGGCTTATATCACTTGTCTGTTTTTGGAAACGAGACTGAACATTATCTCTGTTTTGAGTGGGTTTGTTTGATGTGAGAGCTTTTGTCTCGACATGAAACAGAGTAACAGTAACCAAACTTATAGAGGGGCTGAAATTTACCCCTTATGGGCTTTTGCTATGAAGCCCATTTAATTAACTAAACGACAACATTTCCGATCTTTACTCGCTACTATCCAATTTTTATTCACTATTATTACCCAATGGGAAAATGACCATATAATTCTCTAACTTTTGCAATTTCACACTTTTATCCTCCAACGATCAAGTTTGCAAAATAAATCCTCAAGTATATGTTAACTGTACAAAATTGGCATTAAACATATCAACGCTAATTGTAAACGGGACGACGTAAATGAATAAATTAGATCCAGAATTTCTTCTCATTCTTCCCAAAATTCTTAAATTGATAAAAATGAGAGAACGCTGAATCTCTTTCCTCTCTCCTAGGTCGAGCAAGCAGATTATTCCCATGAATTATCAATGTCTTTTTACTCGCCGCCGCCGACGAATAGCTTCACTGATCCACATCGTTTTATTGAATTTGATGCTCACTGATTCTCACTGTTTATTGAATATGTGAAAGTGTGTGAATTGTGTTATTGATGATTGATTTCAATTGATTCCTAGTCATGTTTTAGCGAAGAACAGAGACTGGATTCATAAATTACAAATTCATAATTTCCAGAAATTCATCAACACAACAATAACTAACGAACAGAGAAAAAAAAAACTAACCTCTGCGCCGGTGGATTAGATGTTTCAAGGTGTTGCCGTCGTCGGAGGTTAAACTTCTATCTTCTTCCAGTCAGGAATCGCGATTGACAGAATAAAAGAATGATTCGACTGGTTTTGGAATCTCGAGTCCTCTTCGTCATTGCCCATGATTCTCCTCGCACTCGCCGAGATTCTCCTTGGAATCACTGTTTATTTCTTGCCGGAATCACTCTGTCGCCGTCGGTCAAACTGGGGGAAAGAAATTATGCTTCTAACATCTTATTAACGTCGTCCCGTTCATATTTTAAGGTTGACATTTTTAAGTCCAACTTTGTGCAGTCAACGTATACTTAAGGATTTGTTTTGCAAAATTGATAGTTAGAGAATAAAAGTGTGACATTGCAAAAGTTGAGGGATTATATGGTCATTTTCCCATTACCCGATCATATATTTTTAATGCTCAAACCTAGAGTAAATTTTGTTTGAAATTTTGAATCAAAGTTGGCAACTTTACCAATCCAATACATTAACACACATAGATGCTTTGGTATTTTTGGATATTTTAGCATATTTCAGGTACTTTGGCATTAAAAAATTTTACGTATTAGAGTATTATGGGGTATTTTTTGGTATTTTCATATATTCTAGATAAAATTTACCAAATTCGGTTATAATATACCTAAAAATATCTGAATCGATTTGTACCTAAAATATTTTGGAATTTTACAGGTAAAACGTTTTTGGATACGAACCAAACCTGCACCCGAATAGAACCAACCCAAACCCAATCCAAATTTTTTTGGGTATCTATACGGATCTAAAACTTTTATATTCGAAAAACCCAAACCCGGCCCAAATGCCCAAACCTATCGTAAACAATAAATAAGATTAAAATCACATTCTTTTCAATTTTATATATGTTGTTTTGGTATTAATAAGTGATGTCGACATATTTATTTTTTATTTAATTTAATTTGAAATAAAACAATTAATCTGCGGTGTATCGCAGATTTGAATATAGTATATTTTAGTAAGTTTTATTGAGAAATTAAATATAGAACATTTACAAAAATCCTCAACTAGTCTATGCTTCTGTCTGTACCTGATTGCTCCAGCTATAAACAAAATACTAAAAGAGGACTATAGAGGGATCAAATTGTACCCTTCTTTGCAAGCTTGCAAATGGATTCATCAACCTAATTTGATCATTAAACAAAAAAAAAAACGTCAGAACAATCAGACTAAACACAATACCCTCAAAAAAGGTTACTCGACAGTGGACAGTAACCAAAACTTATAGATGGGCTGGAATTTAAACCTCATGGGCTTTTTGCTACGAAGCCCATATAGTTAATTAAACGACAACGTTTCTTAAGGTTGAATTTTTTTAGCGTCAATGGTGTCTCTTGTTTAATTAAGATCGCGCGATTAAGAGATTTACTTGAGAGATAGAGATCCAAAATGGCATGGTTAGCTAGATCCATTGCGAATTCTCTGAAGATCGATGAGGATGATGATAATGAAAAGGAAACGATTAAGTCGAATTCAATTGAAGATTCAGGTTCCGATCAACCGTCTTCTCCATCGGTGTTGCAATCACAGTCTCCACGAGGCGTGAAGGAAGACATCTCTGAGCTCACCAAAACCTTTAGAAGTCAGCTATGGGGTGTTGCTTCTTTCCTCGCACCACCGCCTGAGAAAAATCAGACGGAAGATCATGTGGAGGAGACTCGGAGGTCATCGGATATCGGAGAAGGTGATGAGGATCTGATTGCTGGGATTAGGAACGATTTCGTTGAGATCGGAAGTAGATTCAGGACTGGGATATCGAAACTCTCTGGGAAGGTACCTGTATCGGAGTTTTCAAAGATCGCTTCGAATTTTTTGAAATTGGGATCGGAAGAAGCGGATTCGAAAATTGATGCAATTGGTGTGACAGAAGAAGTAATTGGATTTGCTAAGGATCTTGCGTTGCATCCAGAGACATGGCTTGATTTCCCTTTTCCTGAAGAGGATGATAACTTTGATGGTACAAATTCGCAGCAGCATTGTGATTAGATGTTCTTATCTATTAGACTTTAGGTTTAGTTGGAATTGTCCATAGATCTTTGATTGTGATTTACTTTTGTGAAGACTAAAGTGTTTTGTATTCATGGTTGGTTTGTAGTGGAATTTGAATGTGTTGTTGTTAAGTGTTTTTCCAACTTTCATCTTCAGATTTTGAAATGACTGATGCTCAATATGAGCACGCGCTGGCTGTGGAAAGGCTTGCGACGGGTTTGGCTGCATTGAGGATTGAACTTTGTCCAGCATACATGAGCGAGTATTGCTTTTGGAGGATTTACTTTGTGCTTGTGCATCCTAAATTCAGTAAACATGATGCCTTGCTTCTCTCAACTCCTCAGGTTAGCTTGTTACTCAACTCCATTACTGATCGTTTTCTGTCTTTTTCCTCTGTTTACAAGTTTTTGAGCTATTCCGTGGTGGTGGTTTATGTTTCAATCGATGATTCTCTCTAAAATTGTGTCATTCGTAAGTTTTAATGGTGGGTAAGCAAAGCTTATGGAATGCTTTTGACTAATAGAGTGAAACTTTTCTGATGTGAATCACTGGGTTATGCCTTTTCATAAAGGTACTTGAATCACGAGCACTGTTATCTCACGAGCTGCTGCACAAGAGAAACAAAGCTACAATAGTGGAGCCAGAGAGTAGTGATTCAGGTACTGCTAGTACAAATGTGGAACCTCTTTCTCTACCTGCTAAGTCCTCACCTAAACCAGAACCCGTCAAAACCATCTCTGTTGAATCAATACATTCGATTGAGACATCTGAGTTTGAGACAGATAAGCATACAATTGATAGCAAGGAGGTTCAAGTTGTAGACAAGCCTGTCATCGAAGAAAGACCAGCATCAGCGAGCCAAAACAAGCCAGTGGAGAGCCCAGTGACTAAGTCTGCACCTAGAGTTATTGATGTGCAAGTCGATGATGATGTTGATGATTGGTTGAAGGATGAAGATAATGCAGGAACTGTTAGCACCACCAACAACAACAACCATCTTGTGCAGGATGAGGATGAAGATGTATCGTTCAGTGATCTCGAAGAAGACGATGATGACGTGCCTGTGAGTTACAAGAAATGAATCATGAATCCTTCAGACCAAAAAGACTTAACAGTTACTCAAAAAGGCTGCCTTCGGAAGAAGATTGTTCCGCTGCTGGTCAGGTAACCGAAAAGAAGAAAGAATCAAACGATGGGCTTGAATGTTGATGATGAACATTGTTGACACTATACGTGTTTATTAAATTATGTTTGTGAATAGTCTTTGTAACACTGCCTTTTGATAAATTCCCTGGCTTGTATTGTAAATAAAACAGCAACATGTGATAATTGTGATGATGATGGTTATGGTGGCGCATAAATGTTTTAAAATTCATGTTATCCATTTTTTTTTTTAATCAATCCCCAAACAAAAGCTCTCTATGAGAAGGTCCAGACGATAGAAAAAAAGAAGGAAAAAAACATTCAAAAAAGTTAAAAACTAAATAAATCTTCCGAATATTTTGGAACTTTGATGGTCGAAAGGAGACAGACGTTTGATAGATTGACATTGGAAGAGCCCGAAGATAAGAAAAGATGACACGTGTTGCCACGTGGAATAGTCCTCTCAATTGGCGGTGAAATAAAAAACTCTGACTTCAAAGAGACGCGACGGCTCGCGTCTTCCAGCCCCACCGTCCACGTGTCTGGCGGCGATTTCATGTGAAGCAACCTATTTTTCTTCGAAGAAGAACATTGGTAAGAAAAGCGCACCGCCATTATCCATTTGGCTTCATCAACTTGTTGAAAAGTAAATGGAACGGAACCGAGAAAAGTGGTAATAATTTATATGCACAATGAAATAATAAAACTATTATTCCATTTATATCATTTTTAAGAAAACTATTAATTATTAAATAAAATAAAAAATGTGAGGAATACACCAAGGCTGGCCCATTTTCAATCCAAAGTCCTAAACGAAATAACCTTCTTTTTAAAAATGTTTGTTTTTTCAAACTCTTTTTCTTTTTTTTCTTTTTTTCTTTTTCTACTCAAACATATTTCACAAATTATATAACCAACAAACAAAAAAAATGGTCCAATATAACATTATTTTCGTGTTCTTGATTTCATTGGTAAACCCATGCGACATTGGGCATTCATTTATTTGGAGTTTCCATTGCATGCACACAGGGACGGATCCAGCTAGATATTGGATTAAATGTAAAATAACATTAAGCAGGAATCCAATCCAGGATGCACTTTTGACCATTGTGCCACTTTAATTTATTAATCCAGTGTAAAAAATAAATTTCTATAATTAACTGGGTATACGTACATCCCTGTATGCACAAGAATGTTAAAATCAATAACAAAACAAAAAAAAAAGAATGTTACAATAACATTCAAAAATGATTTCATTGTCATCAAAACTATTTAAACATGTCATTGTACATGCCAATGCCTTTGCGGCTATGCCTCAAAACTAGACTATATATGCAAGGCCGGCCTAATTTTTACAAAATGATGTTCCTTTTTTTAACAATATAATTTTGGTATCTAAACATCTACTTCTTGGACTTTAGATCAAAACCGAGATTTGTGTATGCTTTAACTCCATATCATTTGGCATTTCCTCTTACATAGCTATAAATTCTATCATATCCCACAGACCTCATAGTTTCTACGAAGCATCAAATCACACTTAAACATACCCCCCCCCCCCCCAAATTCTTTGAGCTCTTGGCACTTGATCATGTCCATTTTTATCACTTTAAATCAAAACAACAGCATAATATTTTCACCATATAGTTTCCTTTTAAACCAGGAAGGCCCATATATTAAACATGATTTTTCTTTTTTCAAAAACAAAAAGAATATAATAGACCCAGTATTTTTGTACTTAAACCTTTTATTGTTAAAGTAGACAAAAATAATCCAAATACAGGATTAAATGATTTAATACATAATTTTCAACTGAGAATTTATTTTTTTGTCGGCTGGACTTGAGAATATTTGAAGTTGGAAGCCTATCAATCTTGAGCTTCAATCCATTGCTTCTTTTGCTCTGTGCTGCTGCTGCTCATGCTTGATGAATGATGGTATTAAATGCTTTTGCACAAAAACATGTAGTATTATTGTTTTAGTATTCCATTGTTTATTATATTCCATCATATTGTTGTAACTGAATAACGATTATTAAATTCTTCTTCTTTTACGATTAATAAAGTTCGTGGGAACAAAAATAAATAAATTAATTATGTATTATAATTCTGAATTAGTTAAAAAAAAAACTATGAGATTTCCTAAACTTGTTTGAGATAAATATGTTTCCATCTGATGAGATAAAATTGCGGAATTTCGGCTTCTACACCCAATTATGGTATTAGTATTACTGATACAAAGTACGTATGCAAATAACTGAATATACAAAGAAAAATATCAATGATGTTTATGATATTAAATTTTACACGTATCAACCACAACTACCATTCACTTTATTGATAAGGGTTTTTAATGAGAAACAACTATATTAGTATAAATTTGTATGGATTGGGATTTGAAGAGAAGGTGTTGGAAATTTAAAGACGATCCATAACTTACTTATCACTCAACAAAAAAACCCATCCTTCAAATTGATTTTATTTGTCTTTATTTACACGCATTTATTTTGTCTCCATCATATCTACTTGATTCCAGAATTCTTTCTCTTTTGTTACAATTCCGTTATTGGCTTTGACGTCATTCTTTGAATTCTTATCCAATTCCACAATTTATAACACTTTTTTTTTTCTTTTTTTTTTTCATTACTTCAAGAATTTTTGATTTTTTTTTTCCACTTTAGTTTTGCTCTGTTTTAAAAAAAGGTGGTTCCTTTCTCAACTATTTTCCCGGGAAAGTGAAAGAAAGAAAACACAATTTATTCAATGATCATGTCTAAGATTCCGGGTACTAAGTTATCTCTCAAATAGTTTTTTTTTCTTTCTCATTTCTCTTTGATTCTGTAAAGTTATATGGATTTAAGTTTGAGCAAAAAGGGTTTAAATTTTGCTCTAAGGAACAAGAAATGGATTTTACTAGCAGTGAGTGGTTATGGTGCTTTTAGGGTTTATCATTCTCCTTCAATTTCCCAGAAAAGGAAACAAATCTCTAAACTCTTCACTCTTCTCTTCAATCTCATTGAAGCTGCTTCTGATTCCGCCGAAGCTATTAGCATCGTCACTAAAGATCTAACCGAATTTCTCAGATCCGATTCCGATCAAATCCCAAACAGCTTGAATCAGATTTCAAAAATCGCGAAATCAGATGAGCTCAATTCGACTTTAATCAGATTCACTCAAGCTACGACCATCGGATTAATCAAAGGATTAGATTCCAGTAACGATCAATCCGGGTCGGGTTTTACGAATCGGGTTATGGATAAGCTGTTTACGAAATCCGGATCTGGTTTTGCTTCAGCGATCGTTGGTAGTTTCGCTAGAAACTTAGTCGTCGCGTTTTATTCCTCCGGTGAATCTCCGATCTTCTTCAATTCGAAATTACTCGACGCGATTTACTCAGACGACGGGAGAAAACTAATCGGCGATTGCGTTCAGCGTTTTGTGAGTACTGCGGTTTCGGTTTATCTCGATAAGACGAGTGACGTCAACGTATTCGACGATTTGTTTTCCGGTTTAACTAACCCGAAACACGAAGAGAAGGTTAAGGAAACGCTAGTAACGATTTGTAATAACGCGGTTGAAACGTTTGTTAAAGCGTCGTCAAGACCGGTTCGATCATCGTCATCAATATGTCAAGATTCATCAACGCTGACCGTTGGATCATTAAAACCAACGATGACGTGGATTGATCGGGTATCGTCGTCTTTATCTGTACCGAGTAACCGGAAATACGTGGTGGATTTAACCGGGAGAGTAACGTTTGAGACGGTTAGATCGTTATTAGAAGTGTTGATTGAGAGAGCAAATGGTAAAGTGGAGAGTTATGTGGAGAAAGTAAGAGAAAGAGGAAATGAAACGAAGAGATTTGTGAGAGTTAAATCATCTCTTCTTCATAGTTTATGTTTGTCATTGTGTTTACAGATTGTTGAAGCTCCATGGATTCTGACTCCAAGAAACTGATATTTTTCAGGCTAAAAGACAAGTTACACTTTTGTGTGTTTTTTGTTTTTGGTAATATATTCTTGGATTCATCAATCAAATTTGATGTAAAATTGTTTTTTTTTTTTAATTTTAGAGATGATTGTTTTGACTCTTTTTTTTTATAGAACTAAATGAGTATGGGTTTGTTGTTGGATTTGGATATTTGGATAATGATAAGTGTGGGACATTTATTTGTTACACGTTTTTTGTGGATAATATGATGATGATATGGATATAGTTGCCGAGTGACGTGGATGAGACAAGGACACTCTATATACATGTTTGAATCAAATAAGTACTCCTTCTATTTCGTTTAAAATTGTTTCTATTTCGTTTGAAATTATTTCATACATATTAAGAAAATATTTATTTTTTTATTTTATCTTTAATTAATATTTATTTGATTTTATTTCATTGGTCATGATATTAAAACTTGAAAAACAAAATTAAAAATTTTATCAAACATATGCATTGAAAACGTAAAACGACAATAATATGAAACGAGTGTTAAGATTCAAAACGACAACTAATATAAAATGGAAGAAGTAACAAAGAGGTCAACGAAGTTGATAACTCTTGTCAATTCATGATTTGATTTGATCATATATAACTACTTCAGCTCATACTTTATATATCTCAATTTTGCAACATCTAGTGTAAGTAAGTACACTGAAATAATCGGAATGATTCTTTTTATATATGACAATGTTTGGTAGCAAAAATCGCAACGTCAAAAACAATGTTAACGTCCCAAATATTTAGGGACATAGCAAAACATAATTATATCATAAATTCTATCATTTTTATAGCAGCTATTTGTTTCAAACTGGAACAATCTGAGGCTAATTTCCAGATAACAAACATGTGGGTTTTATACTATTTTCTATATCTAAAAAAACATGGGTTTTTGGCCCATAGTTTTCCATGGATCCAAAACTAGCTTTTGATAATAAGTATGTGGATCCACAAACATTTTTGTTTTCTTTTGTTAAAGGGTGGGATCCACAAACATAAGTTATCATGCTCGGTAGCATTCTAACACCACCCCTCTTATATATGGTAAAGTATATTTAGCAAATCAAAATGTATCAGATCAAGTTTTTTTTTTTTTTTTTTTTTTTTTTGGTTGTAGACTCTAGCGTTCATAAATATGACCCTCTCAATTATAGTGAAAATAACCATATTCTTTTCTTTGTCAAAAATCATACATACAGTAAAACTTCTATCAATTAATAATGTTAGAACTGGAGAATTTTATTAATTTATAAAAGTTATTAATTAATCGATAAATTAATAATTATTAATTTATAGAGAATTTTTCCAAATTAAAAAAAATATTATATAAAAAATAAAAAAATGAAGATAATACTTCGATGTGTTTTAATGCATTTACACATTAGAAAATAAGTATTGCATATATAAATTTTTTTAATAATTTTTGATGCAATTTGAGAAGATAATATCATATATTTTTGATATTTTAAGAAAAATAGAGATAAACTCCAACAAAATTATAAATTTATGAATAAATAAACAACATTAGAATCATATTTCACTAAAATATCTTATATATAATAAATTTATATGATTATTAATTTATATTATTAATGGGACCATATATTTACATAGAGATTTTTAAAAAAATATTATCTTATTATCTTATCGAAATGTATCAATTATTACACTGGCCCAACTTGGGACCGAAATAATTTATTAATTTAGAGAGATTATTAATTTATCAAATATTAATTTATAAATGTTCTACTGTATATGCAAAACTCATAGAAAAATTCCTTTAAACTCTTCCAGACAAACTACATATAACATGATGTAGAACTCTCAAATTTTCCAGTTACTCAATCCAATTAATCAAAAATTTAAAATTAGAATTAAAACTTTTAAAACTAATATTCATAGTGGTCAAGAGGTTGAACGATTCACAATATGTCTTGAACAAAAATATGTCGTTTTGGATTACAGTCAAACTTCTATAAATTAATAATATTGTAACTAATATATTTTATAATATTTTATTAGTTTATTATATTTATTAATTTATAAATATAATATTTGGATCAAATCATTAATTAAAAATTAAGAAAATTATTGATTTATCAAAATATTAATTTATCGAAAATTAATTTATAAAAATTTCATTGTAGTTTGGATTTCAGTTTCGGTCTGGGTCAAAACAAAAATATTTTTTTTTTTCAAAATAATAACGTGTTAATCTAATATTATAATGTCCCGGTCAGAGGCCTCTGTCTCATAGAGAGGTGTTTAGATAAGTAGGCCTTCTTCACAAGAAAAGTCAACTACTTTGTCCAGTCAACGCGTCTATGTTTAAGACAAAATACAGCTGGTTGTTTACAAACCAAACTCGAAACAAAATCAAATCTTTTGTTATGACTCAATATAAGCCTTACAAAATAAAATACTGAAAACTATTTGAAAAATTCATAATTATACAAACGAGTGTGAATAATAGTAACTCTCAAAGTAACAACAAACAATAAACACAGCAATAGCAAAACTCAAAAAAAAAAAAAACGGATAACCGTAAACAGAAAGTACTGTGATAGGTTTGATAAAGTAATTAGTTAACTAATTGACCTAATTACATAGAAGTTTAATGCTTGTGTTTCTGAGTGTAAATATAGTCGGTGTGAGCAACAAGGGTTCGTCTTATCAAACATTCTTCTTCTCCAATTCCATTACAGCTTTCTTCTTCAACCTTGTCTTCTTCAATTTCCTACACATAATAACAACAAAATATGCACGTTAGTATGTACACGAAATAAACCTAAAGGACCATGCATGAGTTTTTATTAGACGAAAGCTTAATTAGACTAATCTAAGTATATGCAGCTTTCATATATATATATATGCAAATCTTATCCAGAATCGATCTTTTAATTGCTATGCGTGGAACATATTGATTCTTGGGTTTGCAAATATGTTTTGGCTTTGCAATATTCTGAAGAAGTTAACGAACCTTGACGGAGTTTTCGCTAGAAGAAGCTGTGGTTATCGTCGGAGTCATCCTAGCTGCGTAGGTCAGCGTTGAGCAAAGAAGAAGAGATATGATGAAAATAGTTGTGAACTTAGCCATATTGATTTGCAAAGAAGAGAAAGAAGAGAGATATAGAGAGAATTTTTATATGTGAGGATGAAGAAAAGATGAAGTCAATTAGGTGAATTTATAGTGAACATGAGTTGACAAAACAGCGAGTTGTTGCCAAATGTGAACCATATAATTAAACTAGTAAAGGGTTAAAGTTAAACTACCTTTATGGCGTCATAAAATGATTCATATATATCACTCTTATTAATTGAAATTAGTTTTATGTTAGTGTAGTAATTAAATAAGAAGATGCTCTTTATTCATTGCCGAGCTAGATTGTTTTGTGGCCCTACTAAATTATTTGATGTTCTTGTTGTGTGTGAATGATTGCTCGAAAAAAGTAAAACACCATGTGACCAGGCCAAAAAGGTGAACTTCGGATGAGATAAAAGATTTAATTTGGAAAACGTTTGAACTTATACAAGGAGTTGGTTATTAAAAGCATAGTAATATGTTTAGTATGATTTAATGCGAGTAAAGTTTCATTCATTGGTTTTGTGCCCCATGTTTTGCATACAATATGAGTAGATTTATAGCCGACATAAAACGTATAATAATACTATGGAAATTGATCATATATAGAGTCAAATCATATATCTAAATAATATAATGTAATACGTTGTTATAAAAATAAACCAATTCTTCGAAGGTCGAATCTCACGTGCAGTTGAATGGGCAATTAGACTTGTGATGAATGGATGTAATTAGTTGACAGTAGTTTTGTGTGTGTTCTAGAATGTTGTAGAAGCTTTAACCTCATCTCACGTCATTGTTTGGTAATCATTTAAAGAAAAAAAAACTTCACTTGGTAATATTTTTTTCCTTGTTTTTTGTTGTTAATCATTTTTCACATCTAATAATTGACTTCAAATAGTAAATTAGATATCTATTAATCCCACCCATTTATAGAGTTGGTCTAAACCGTCTAAGACTTGGTAAATTAAATATCTAGAGTAGAAATGAGTAATACATTAAAGCAAAACCCAATTCCATTTTAGAGTTATTCTATTTTTTATATATTTTAAAAATTAAATTTATTTACGAATACGGGATTGTTTTTTTACATTAAGAACTATAATATTGTTTCATATAACTTATCATTGTTAAATAAATATAAAATAATAATAATATGATAAATTTTTAATACAAAACAATTAAACTAAGATTATAATAAATATTTTCATATATCATTTTTATTTCTGGATATCTGATTTGCCATTTAAGAGTTTTAAACGGTTAGTTTGATAACATCAAATGGTGATGCCATGATGCCATCACCATTTGAATTTTTTTGAGATGGAGTAATTTTCTAAAGAATATTATCGACCCCTTGACCTGGGTATGAGGTGATTTAATGCCGAACATTCTAACAGTTAAGATAAAATAAAATGAATCAAAAAAAGAAAAAAAAAATACTAGACAAACAAAAAGAAGAAGATTGCGCATGGCATATTAAGAAAAATTATGGTCAAAAGAATAGGGAAAAGAGGTTACAGAGTTTACATAGTCTTTTCAAACATATAGTGAATATTAATTTTATTCACATTTATAAATACATCATACGTATCGTAAGCTTCTTACTTAACGATTTCGATTTGATTCTTATGATACAAATTAATCTCGTTAAAGTCTTATATATATACGAGACAAAACGATCGAACAATTAAATGATCGAGTCGGTGAAGACGAAACGTTAGTATTGAATAAAGGCTGCTTGTAACGAACGTAACTAATTTTAAAAAATTAAAAAGTTTTGGTTACTATGGATAAAGTAATTCTGGACTCTCTTAACATACACTCTGTAAATTCAAAATCATTTGTTGATTATAGGAAAACATAAATTATAGTAGTTTTCAATTTTCATACACGTCTGGTGAAACTATAATATTTTATATTTATATTACTCGTAATTTGATTACATTTATGAAGTTATGATAAAAAGGTAACTTTTTGTATAGGTCTAGTAAATGATAAACACACTCGTATATGTTAAGGTAGTTTTAACGGTTATAAAACCATTTTTTCTTGGATTTTTTTCCCGATATGACGAATAAACTAAAGTAATACAGTATATTGTTAATGAGAGTTATCAAAAGATAAATATATACACTAGTTTTTTATTTATTTGTTTGATAACTAATATATATATATATACACTAGTTGATCTTCTGAAACCGAAAGTGTAAAGAAGAAAGGCATTTCAATTGCTGATTGATAAAGTAACCCAACATTCTTCTGTCACTATCCAAACTCCAAAATATTCGTAACTATCTTTCTTTATATCAACAACGAACAAACGTATATTCTTCTTTGGGCATGAATATTTTTCCTTTTTTCCTTGCCATGATTTCAAATGCGTAAGAATTTTTTCTTACCAAACTTTCAATAGCTATTTTCATATTCATTATTTTTTTTCGTTTTAAATAAGTATCGTTCTAAGTTTTTTTACGCATTTTTAAAAAATTATTAAATTTTTTATTTTACCTCTAACTAATATATTCTAAAATTTTTGTCTCAATATATTAAAATACATTAAAACTCGAAAATGACACTTAATATAAAACAAAAAAATAATTTTAAAACGATACTTATTTGTAAACGGTATAAGTATAGCATTTCTAAGAAGATAGAATATACCAACTTTATTTTTTTTCTTTTCCTATAACTCAAACAATCTAAGTTCGCAATTTTCAATATTTTTTACACAATTATCATATCTCATATTTTTAAGTATATAACATTTCTAAAAATATCGAATATCACCTTTATTTTTGTTCCTATAATTCACAGCCGTCACCAGTTTAAAATGCTAGAAGCTCCGGTCTCTCTCTTTTTTATTTTATTTTAAAACATTATTTAATAGTATAACGTAGTTCAGTAATTATAAAATTCAAATATTCTAGATATGGTACGTTGAATTTAACAAGAATAGAATAATAATGATCTTATCTCCGTTTTAGTTTCAAGATTGAGTTTCGATGACTATTTATTTAAGATCGCGCCAAATAGATATAATTGATCTGATCTTCAATGGTCAATATATATATACGTGAGAACGATGAAAACCACATGAAAAAAGTGAAGAAAGTTAATGCTTGTCCCAAACCGAAAATTGATTGATATATTGATTTTTATAGATAATTGTCACAATGAGAAATTTATGACCAAATCCAAATTCATTTGTCACAATGAGTTTTCTTTTTTTTTTTGGGTTTGATCAGAACATTTTCTATTATTAATAACTAAAACAGTTAAGCTCCATTAGAAATTTAGAAGTAGTAGCATAAAAAAAAACAATAAGACATAAAACCAAAAAAAAAAAAAAACAATAAGACATGTAGTGCCGGAAAAGCTGCGTAACACATTGGGTTGAACCAGGAATGTAACTAAAAGAAATCCAAAAAAGAAACTGGAGGATGAGAAAACGAATGTCGTGGAGAAGACTCACAAAGAATTGCCTTATTTGAAAAACTGCAAATAGAAAAAAGAGAAAAGGTCACGTTTTGGAGGGTTCTGAGTATATGTTTGTTTCTTCTTACAACTGGGAGATCTTAAACCAGACTTAGTCTCATTTTCGAAATTTGTAGAAATCTGAATATTCTTACCATTTGAAATCGCATGAAGTATATGGGATATTTTCACGGACGTATTACCAACTGAGCAACTCCTCAATGTCAGGACAGTAGCATTTGATCAATAACATGTGATTTTTCTAAATATATGTTTTAGAAAAAAAATAAAAAAGTACTTTCTTGACTTTACCCCAAATACAAAATTTAAAAATATGGGGCCATTCACTTAAATGTTGGTTGGATACTTGGATCATTCCCATTACATCCAGTTTTCGTAAGAAAAAACACTTAAGCCAACGTTAATTAATTTGGAACCACAAGTGTTGTTTATCACGTACGGGGCTCGTGGAGAAGCAGTACAATCATTGTCAAAATTCCGGTTTGCTTGTGAACACGCGAATCATAGAATGATAAAAGTTGTAAGACGTTCACATTGGTCAATATTAACCATTATGTGATCATAATTACTAGAGCCATGGCAAAAGTTTTTTATTTTTGTTGTTACGGAAAAAAATCTCATTAATATATATATATATATATATATTAACTATTTTTATAATAAATTAGAGGTAATAAACACTATTTTATATTTATGAATATAATTTTTTTACTATTTTCTTAAGCTATTAACATTTCTTAAGTTATAAAATATAATTTTCTACGATTTCTAATATAGTTTTTACAGAACACTATTTTTAATATATAAAATACTAAAATTTAAGATAATTTTTGTAAAAAAGAAATAGAAATAATTAACACTATTTTCTTAATATATGAAATAAAAAATTTAAACTCAAGTATAATCATACTAAAATACATATTTCATCAATATACCAAAAAATTATTTTAGAATTGGGGCCCTAAAATTTGCTAAATATTAGGGGGCGTAAGACCAATGCTTTTTTTTGTTAAAAGCATAGTCACCCCTCTGAAAATGACTACCTAAGTTTCTTAAAAACAAAAGTAAAAGTTGTATTGAAACGGTAATAAAAGAACTGTAGATGATTAGGCAACGATGTTTATGTTAAGAAACATGAAAAATTATCAAACATTTTGAGATATATAGTTTAGTGGTTGATAGTTTCGACATGCAAAAGTCTCGACAAATCAATAGAAAAATGAACTCTTATATACTATATAAAAAATTTATCTAGATGAGGAGAAGAAATGAAATTCTGTTGACAATTTGTGAGATTACTCATAATTGATTTCACCCCGTCCAAAGTGGTTTGTCTTTCTAACAATTCACACTTGGGTGCTAGTCACTCGGGGCCAAAGTGGTTGTGCTTTACATCTCACTCGGATAAGTGGATAAGTCAAGAGTAAATCATTAACCAATTGAAAAAAAAAATTAAGAACGAACAATGAACATATAGATTGATGAAATTCAAAAAGATAATACTTGATTTAGTGCAGACTCATACATTTATTGGGCCCTGTGCAAGTGTGCACTGTGTTTATAATGTACCCAATTTTATATATATTTATATACGTTGTTACTTTACTACATTAATATGGGCCATGTGTATTAGCCCATCCAGCACTTGCTGTATTATTTAAGAAGTAAGACCCATCCATAAAGTATGGTTATGTCAACACTCAACACTAATATAAATATTGGGTATTTGTTTTGTATTGAGACTTGAGATGTATTAGTAAAAAAATATTTGTTGCTACCGGCTACAACTATATATAGTTTTCCCTCACTAGTTTGTGAAAAACATATAACTATACCTTCAAAGAAAATTCAGGAAAAAAAACTTATTGGTGCTTTTTTTAAGTTTTGACTTTGGTCCGTTCTTTAAAAGAAAAGTTGTTATAACTATTGGTTACCAATAACTTTAAATAATTTTTTAATTTTTAAAGTAAAAAAAAAGTTAAAGTGGTCGTGCACATGAACATGATCTCCAACAAACCTGAAACATTTTAAAGTTGTAGAGTTTGATAATTAAGCTATGCTTTTTTTTGTTTTGTTTTATTGTATTCCTCACGAACGGCCCCTTTAAAACAGCTTTGCTGTTAAGAAAACTACTTAACATGTGGAATATTCTCCCTCTCTTTAGTCCTCTTTGCTATTATAATCAGCAACGATACTATAGTTATAATTCAAATTAGTTTCCTCGGTCACTAAGGTTTTCTTTTCTGTTTTTGGTTTATAACATACGTTTTACCTAATCCAAATTCGGTAGACGATACCGATAACATTATTAAAAACAATCCATTAAAATATAAATTTGGGTTCAGTATAAAACTTAATTAAATCTACGTACGTAAGTTTAAGTATCTTGTCAAGTCGAAATTAAAGGTTTGAAAATCATCTTTATATTGTAATAGAAATAGAACATCTCCGACCATGAATGTCCATATATATATATACATATAACTTGTCTAAGAATGTTTGAAAACAAGATGTAATAAAGCCATTAGATCATATTAAATTGAATTTAAAATCCAAGGTAACATTTGTTTGGGATATAAAATTCAGGGTAACTTTACTACATTAGATAGATAGATCCAAGTCCTTTTCTTTTGACGCTTTAGTAACAATTTTATAGTTTACCAATAATTACAATTCATCATTTTATGTTAATTTTAAATACAAAGGTATGCCGACCAAAACCAAAAATTACAAAGGTATGCATGCATATAATCATAAATGTACATCTTATTTTATATGCTATAGATGATGCTTTTTCATCTTTTTGGTCCATAACTTTATCTTCTGTCTCCGAACGTAGATTTCACTAACTATATTTGCAGTTACATATTACCAGAAAAGAAAGGAATCTAAACAGAAAATAATTAAAAAATTATATTTCATTTTCCATCTTCAACTTTATAACGAGGTTTATACAACTTGCACATGTTGCAAAAACAAACAAAAAAACATGGAAAAAAACCAAAAAGTAAAAACATACAATACTACAAGAGTATATCCCTTTATCATATATATATATATATATATATATATACAAGAATAAATCTGATCGGATTATTAGTTTATTACGAGAGCAAAACATTTTTTCTACCGGTTAACTTTTAGCGAACGCAAACATTTAATTAAAACTCTTCATACAACAAAAAATACGCTGAATACTATTAGGGGTCGGTTTGTTAACTTGATGAGGTTCTAACTCGAAACATACATATGCATCATGCGGAGTCTCGGTCTCAGCTTGCAGATATATTAACAAAGGCGATTGGACAAGATGGATTATGGTATTTCAATTACGAAATCTGTATGCTCCAGCTTGAGAAGGGTATTAGGGGCCAGTTTGGACCGGTTCTCATTGGTCTTCTACACACGTTTCTGACAGATACATATATGGTATAACTTGATAGAGATATTGTTGATATGGTAATACTTGATAGAGTCAGTCCTTGATTTATGATGACAGTTGTACAGCTAGCTATATATGTAAGTGTTCGACATATTTCATCAATAAGACAAAAATCTCTTTGAACTCTGAAATCCTTTAAATACACTACTCCCCTCTCTTTCTATTTGAAACTTTTAAGGGGGTGTTGTTCAATGATTGATTTTAATACAACCTAGCTATATATAAACAAAGCTGTTTTTCAACCATTGGATATGATATGTTTTTTTAATTTGAATATTTGTACACGTCAGAGTAATTATTCTACACCATTATATGTTAGGTGTTTGTTTCAAGTTATGTCCAAAGTTTGAGAAATGAGATATATCGATATTCATATCCAGTTTTCCATCTACAGATACCGCAATTTTCAATCTTTGTTGATCTTTTCATGTTTTCAGATGAAAATAGAGAATTAAACAACAACAAAAAATCAAGTATTATCATTGACAAATTTTTTGTTTTTAGTACTATCTTCTAGTAAAGCGAAAATTCTTTGATCCATTCAAACAAACATAAAACAAATAATAAGTTTTTGTTATGAAAGTTTGAGTTCTTGTGTTTTTATATAGTTTGACCAAAAAAAGTTTACCAAAAATTTTCAGTTGTTCCTTTTTTTTTATTTTTGTTCTATTATTGATTTTGCGTATGCATACTTTTAGTTACTGTATCTGAGTAAATACTTGTTTTTTTCTGGTAAAACGGGATTATAACTATTTTTTGTTATTTTCAAAGTTGTAGTAAAGTATTTTGTACCATTAATCAGGAAATTAATTTGAGTTGCATCTAATCCTACGCTGACACGTGTCAACAGTTTTCCTACGGCTACGACTCAGTTTCTCGTTTTTTGGTCTTTTTCTTTTCTTTTATCACGAAAAGAAAAAGAAAAAAAAAAGTCATTCAGAAAAAGTTATTCGAAAAGAAAAATATTTATATTTTGATCAAAATAGCCCCGCATGGGACCCATATTCTCGTCCATAAATATGGGCCTCTAACGATGCAATTCTTCCCTTTTCCCCTCCCTAATCTCACTTCTATACATTTTGAGCTAAATTTTTAAGTTGTCTTCTTCTTTTTTTTTTTGGTTAAGCACTAAACCATGATGTCTACTATTTCTCCGGTTTTCTCATCTGAACCGGGTCTAGTAACACATGTCCCAGCTTACGAAACCGGTTTCAGTCTATGGGACATTTCACACCTCTTCTCAGACTTCAACTCATCAACGGATCTAATACCGGACTCAACCAATAACTACGTAAGACCCGGTTCATTAAACCGAACTGGTTCAAACGTTGCTCCGGCCGAGAATACCGATGAGCGGAAAAGAAAACGGAAACTATCGAACCGGGAATCTGCTAAGCGGTCAAGAGAGAAGAAACAAAAGCATTTGGACGAGATGAGTATTCAGCTAAACCAGCTCAAGACTCAGAACCGGGAATTAACGAACCAGCTCCGGTACGTTTTATACCATTGTCAACAAACGAAGACCGAGAATGATCGTCTACGTTTGGAACACCGTATTCTCCAAGATAAGTTGTTGAACGTGAGACAAGTTTTGATGTTTCGTCAGAATGAACTAAGCTCAAACTGTGCCATTTGGCCTTGCTAATAACTGTACTTTTGTTACGGTCCAACTAGATCCGTCGATTATAACAAATTATGTTATAGTTTGAGATTTCTAAAATTGTTTCGATGGCAAAACGGGAGTACCTTTGTAAAAAAGTAAATTAAAAAATAAATGCATGGATGTCTAATAACGTTAGCAAATTAAATTTTGCTTTCTTGTATTATCATTTTAATTTTATTAAAGAAGTAATTAAATTGTTGTATTTTAACTTTTTAACAAAGAAATGGGTTACTGGCAGAATGTGTCGAGAGCCTTTTTCAACTTTTCTTTTAACTTTGTTGAATATATATTATGTACTTTTTATCATTATATTTTCAAGAAATAGCACAAGCGATTTAGATGATTAAGATTTTAAACATTTGTAAGTCATATAAAGTTCTAAAATCATATTATATTGCATTTTTAAGGCCTTGTCAAATTTGATCATCGGATGATTTCTAGAGATTAGTCGAAGATTAGGTGTATCAATTTTATAGGCATTATTAGCCATATTCCAAGCATAAATTCTTAAACGTCACACAAGAAAGTGAGAAACATTAATTTGATTTATATAAGATTCATATCCTGACGACAAAAAAAAAAAAAAAGAGATTCATATCCTATAAACTTTCGAAAGGAAATTTAAAATATTCCCTTGAATATGACTTAAATGACGCGTGCGTCGACAAAATAGATAGTATTTGGATCGTAATATATAACTTGGTGGTCTAAAACATAGAATACGAGAACTATGTCCTAATTAAATAATACTTTGCATAAGGACGTCAAATTCAAATGCTCGTAAAGAGGTCATCTTCTCGGCAGTCTTAATCACCTCAAACTCATTAATAAAGTATATGAATTCCTGTTTTGGTCTTTCTTAATGGGTTTAATGCTTTTAATTACGAAATTTTTAATTCTAATAGGTTAATAGCAATATTTCGATTTTAAATAAAAATAGATTTTAAACATGATTTTATGTATTTCTGTCTCTAAGTTAAGCCACTAAAAGAAAACCAATAGGCTTTGTAATTTGACATGAAGAAAATTTCACAGTGTTAAGCTTTATTTATTTCATTATATGGTACGAAATTAGCTATATATGCGTAGAGAAAAAGTTAGGTTGATGATAATGATCGTTTTGCTGACCAAATAGGTCCATTAACCATGTACTAACTACATTTAATAAATCCCAATAAAGCATCTAATTTTTTTAGTTTTAATACATGTTACAATGGCATGTGTATGTATATACTCCATATATATGTTCAGGAGCAGAAGTTTTAGGTTCTCTCTAACCTTTCACGAGATATGGAGACATGATAAATTGAAAATATTATAGTCTATGTTCTGTGTTAATGCATGAGAGGGAGGAATAAGGATTACAAAAATAAATAAAGACGCGGCCAGTATTTGATGTTAAATAAAGATTGCGGTGTAAAACATGACACGTGTCGATGCCACTCGTATTCGTTTATATATCCCATTAATTGTTTATTTTGTTCTACTTTTTGTTCTCAAATGTTTGTCGTCCACGATTTGATTTTGAATCTGCTTGATTGTAAGCATTAACTAACTTTAAGTCGTAATAAACAAAATTTGAAAATGCTTTTTCCGTAACATTTGATTTTTTATACTTTTTTCGGGTGTAAACTTTAATGGTTGTGTGATATGACATTTAAGGTTTCGTATGCATTGTATTAAACGGTGTAAATTGAGTTTAACAATTGTGAAGAATTACAAATGAAAATAACAAATGTAGTCAATACATATACACAACAACAGTTTAACTACAACTGCTGATGAATCTATCTCTCTCTTTTATTAAGAAATTATTCTGTAAAACATCGATAGTTGAGAAGTAAGTAAAGGTGGAGCATAAACTCACATCTCCCGAAATTTACTGTCTCAAACTCTTTCATTATTGATTTGTCAATCAAAAATGGTGTTACGCGTTAAATTCATTAACAATTTAGTGAGTAGACTATTGAGGACTACACTAATTCAGAAAGATTAATCGAGTTTTGGTCCTGATGACTTAACAAAATTTTAAAATATTTTATTGTAATATATTTGGCTGTCTCTGTTTTGTTTTTTTACCTTTTTTGCTTTTAAGGAAGAAAAGAAAGATAAAAAGATTAAATAAAAATCTGATTTTGATATTTAGACAACTTGAGATAATTTTACTTAGGGTTTGGAAACTTTTACAAGATCTTGTAATTTGACGACAGATGGAAAATAAAAAAGGGAGAAAAATTCAATAATTAGAAGACCTTTTTATATATGTTCATGATAAGATGCTTTACTAATAGTTGATATATTCACATTCAAATTATAAAAAAAAACATTAAAAGTAAGAAAAATTGAAGAGAAATGACATCACAAATGAAATATTGTAATCAGTGCCGATCCAACGATTTTTAATGTTCTAAGCGAAAATAAAAAATTATGCTCTTTTTATGCAAAATTATAAATAATAGTAATACAAAAAATGATAATATTACTTAATAAAATTCTTTCTAATTTCATAAACAATCTAATAAAAAAAGACAAAAAATTGAAAATTCATTAATAAGACATCCTATTTAATAAGACATTCAATTTAATATTTTATTAAATTAAAACTCATAATTATAATTAAAAATCCAACAAAATTAATCTTACAAAAAAGTTAATAGGCCTTGAAATTTTTTACTTAAAAGATGCTACAAAAGTTTTGATGTCCTATGCCATTGCCTCAGTTGCCTGGGTTCTAGGCCGGGCCTGATTGTAATCAACATTAATCTTTAATGCAAGGAGCTTTGCAAGAAACAAGAGACTTAAGACTATTCTTCCCTTTAGACACAACCTTGCCATCATCGTCAACTTCGAAATCACTTGAACACTTTCTCATCGCAATAAGGATCATCTTCATCTTTTCTTCCTTTTCCCGCTTTTCTCCATTTCATTATACACGATTTCACAAACGAAGAATACTTAACCAATCGTTTAGATAACGGATATGGTGGTGGTGAAGGTAGCAATGATGGTACCACCATTTTCTCTTCGTTACTTGACATCGTGTCTATCTCTAACTCATCTCTATTAGATTGTGATGTTGAAACTTGAGGCGATGCTGACAAACGCAATTTGTTTTGGTTAGAGAAAATGGGTTTTGTTATGCAATATTAGTGAATCAAAATCGATTATACGATTTGGAAAAAAAATAGAGAATTTGATAGACTAGACTTGCGAACTATATATACGTACGTGTCTATATATCCACACGGTTTTGTAATGTTTTGAGTGGGGTTGAGACATGATAAAGGCATGATGAACAATTGAAAAGAAATGAGAAGACATGAGACTTGTTATAATTATTGAAATAAATCTTAGAAGAGCATGCATGCACGCATTAGTTGGGCCCTTTCTTAATTATTCACATTCATTACATATCATACGTATGAATAGATACATAAATCGTAAAATTCATTATAAGATCGTCCCTTTCAAAGAGAACACATCCGAATTTAAACTGTATAAATTGTAATCAACCATGACAACGGTGCAACATGATGTTAAAAAAAAAAAACTGAAAACGATGCAAAAAAATACTTTAATTTTGTTTTTCTCTTTTCTGGTTAGTGGTTAGTGGTAGTAACCACTCGGACATTGTGGGATGCAAAACATCATATAGAAAGTTGAGTCTTGACAAATCACTTCAAACATAGAATTTGTTTTTTTTTTTATAATTTAAATAACATATGATTTTTGAAATTCATGTTGTCAGTTGCAGTTAATATAACAGACTGAATGTTGTAAAAAGATCAAAATCTATTACGTTAAAGTTGATGATAAATGATTATGAGTTTTGGCCCAAAACTTCTTGGTATTAAAAAAAATAATAATAACAAAGATAAATGATAATTTAGGACTATGATCAAAGTCTCAGGAGTCTGTCTACCTACGTCTACCGACTGTTTTACATTGGGCTTTATAAAAGTTATAAACAGGCTGCAAATGGGCTCACAGGAAAAACGATTTTGAGTATTTTATTTTTTCCAACAAAAACGATTGTACTAATAGTAATAATAATATATAAGGTGAGATATATAAAATATATGTTTGTTTATATAATATATATATGTTTGTATATAAATATAAAATAGATGGAAAGAGAAAGATATCACGTGAAGAGAAGACTATTACTTTGACTTATTTCAATCACTATTTTATAAAGGTAATTTGCATATTTATAGTAAATATAAGTCGGTAATACATAGTCGATAAAATAGAAGAAAATAATAAAATATTAAGATATTATTTAATGAATAATTATTTATTATTTTTAACACTCTCTTTTGATTATCCATCATTAATAACATATTATGTACTGTCTCGTTAAAAACTTTAATATAGAAAAACTCAATTGGATAAAAACCATGACAAAGGAATAAGAGTACATTGACATAATCTCCCCCTGAAATGATGAATAAATATTTTTCTTCATAAATTATGTAGATGACGCATTCTAATACTATGAACATATTTTCTGAATGTTATAGTAGAAAACGCCTTTTCGAGAACAAATTGGCTGCATTGTCAGTTGAATGAATATATTTGATATCCACTTCTTGATTTTTCTCGGATTTTTGTATGTATGAGAAACATTTTGGAAGAATATGTTTAGTTCTGTCGCTCATAATATAACTTTCTTTAAGTTGGACGACACATGCAGCAATATCTTCGAAGAATCTTGTTGGTTCTTTGTCAGAGACTACTCCGCTTGACTGTTGTATATGATTAGTCATGGATCTGAGCCAAACATATTCTCTATATGCCTCATTAAGCACAATGCTCTCTGCATAATTTGATGAAGTAGCGACCAAAGTCTACTTTTGGGAACGCCAAGAGATTGCAGTACTTCCAACTGTGAAAACATATCCTATTTGCGATCGGGCTTTTTGTGGATCTGATATATAGTCTGCATCTGCAAAACCAGCTAAAACAAAAGTGAAATTTCTAGGATAAAACAATCCCAAGTCAATTGTTCCCCGAAAATAACGAAAATATGTTTTAATTCATTTTAATGTCTGCGCATAGGAGACGAACTATATCTTGCAAGTAAATTTATAGCAAAGGCCATATCCAGTCGGGTATAATTTGTAGGATACATAAGTCCACCAATAGCGCTCATATAAGATATTTCAGGACCTAATACTTTTTCGTTATCCTCACAAGGTCGAAATTGATCTTTATCAACATTAAGCGACCCATTGACCATTGGAGTACTCAAAAGAGTCGTTTTATCCATATAAAAGCTTTTTAAGATCTTTTTCATATAATTTGATTGATGTATGAAAATTTCATCTCGAAAGTGTTCGATCTAGAGCCCGAGACAAAATTTTATCTGCCCAAGATCTTTCATTTCGAACTCTTCATTCATATGAATTCTTGCATCATCAATCTATTTTTGAGTTCCAATTATGTTCAAGTCATCCACATATATACCGATGATCACAAATCTAAATAAAGATTTCTTAATAAATACACAATGGCATATCACATTTTTGGTATATCCTATGCCATTTTTGGTATATCCTTTACTCAACAAATATTCACTTAAGCAATTATACCACATGCGTCCGGATTGCTTTAATCCGTAAAGTGATCACTGTAATTTGACTGAACATATTTTTTTAGCTTTTAAGCTTAATGCTTTAGGCATTTTCAATCTTTCTATGATTTTCATATATATCTCATTATCAAGTGATCCATATAGATATGCAGTCACAATATCCATTAGATGCATTTCTAGATTTTTGGATGCCGCTAAACTCATCAAAAATCTCAATTCCTGGCCTTCGAGAAAATCCTTAGAGAACAAGTCGGATTTTGTATCTTGTTACCTCATTTTATCATTTCTTTGCTGAACAAAAACCCATTTATATCTAATGGGGTTTACATGTTCGGGCGTTGTGACATTAGGTCCAAAAACTTTTCTTTTATTGAGTGAGTGCAACTCAGTTTTCATGGCCATTTTCCATTTTTCCCAATCAGATCTTTTCTGACATTCTAATATGAACTTTGGATCTTGATCATCACTTTCATAACCAATTTCCTTGGATACAGAGAATGAAAAAAATTCTATTATCATCTTCTATCTCATTTCTAACCCATACTTTTCTATTTTGGGCATAGTTGATGGAAATCTCATTTTTTCACTGTATTTGGTTCTTCTGTACCAGTCTCTTTCATTTTCCCAATTTTTTTTTCTTTTGGAAATTTTTATCCTTTGTCCCACATGCCTTTCCTTTTTTTAATTGAACTTTGAGTTCATTTACTATTTTTCCATCAGTTTATTTTTTTAGAACATTAATTCTTGATGGAACATTGACATCAGGTATAAATTATTCATCACCCTTTTTTATATGTGAACACATCTCGTAATTGATTTGCCATATTCTGTAAATATACAACTTTTTAAACTTCCAGTTCACGTTATTTCATAGGAAGATCAAGGTACAACAACGACGATCTACACCATGTAATATCTTTTACAACTTCCTTAATTCCTCCTCCTAACGCTAGAAATTCATCTTCATTAAAATGGCAATAGAAAAAATGTACCTTAAACATATCACCAGTTCGCAGTTCAAGATACCAAATTATACTTGGTGATGTATACCCGATATATATTCCCAATCTCCTATGTGGTTCCATTTTTGTTCTTTGTGACGGAGATATAGGGACATAAATCGCACACCCAAAAACTTGGAGGATGGGATATATCTGCCTCCTTGCCAGATGCTAATTGTTTTGGAAAGTACTTATGATATGCACTTGGCCTTATTTAAACTAGTGCAGCAGCATGCAAAATTGCATGACCTTATACTGGAATTGGGAGCTTAGTTCTCAATATTAATGGTCTAGCAATAAGTTGTAACCGTTTAATTAAAGACTCGGCTAAGCCATTTTGTATATGAACATGGGGGACCGGATGTTCAACATCAATTCCTAATGACATACAATAGTCATTGAAGGCTTGTGAAGTGAATTCACCAGTATTATCAAGTCTCACTTTTTTTATTGTATAATCAGAGAATTGTGCTCTCAACTTGATTATCTGGACAATGAATCTTGTGAAAACCGTATTTTGTGTAGTCAATAGACATACGTGTGGCCATCTACTGGATGCATCAATCAATACCATAAAATATCAAAAATGACCTATATTATGAGTGAATAGACCTACATATATCACTATGTATTCTTTCTAAGAATAATGGAGATGCATTCCCTATTTTCGCTAGTGATGGTCAAGTTATTATTTTTCCTTGAGAACAAGCATTACATGACAATTCTTTCGATTGAAAAATCTTTTGGTTTTTCAACGGATGACCATTTGAATTTTTCACAATTTTTCTCATCATGACTGAACAAGAATGTCTTAAACGTTCATGCCAGATTTTGAATGTACTTGTAAACTTTGAGTTTTATAGTAACATATGATTCAGTCATATTTATCTTTGTTCAATATATTCTGGAGGATAGAGCTGCTAGCTCTTCTAATATATGTTTTCTCTCTGAAATAACTGATCTAATGCAAAGATATTCAATATCATTCTTATTCATAACATCTATGTGATATCCATTTCTGCAGATATCTCTGAAACTTAAAAAATTTATGTAAGATTTAGGGGAATATAATGCATCATTTATGTCAAATTTTGTTTCTCTTGGCATTGAAAATCTGACTATTCCAGAGTTATAACAATTTTTGTATTACCAGATATAGTATTTACGCTTCTAGCAGAATTTTTTATTTTAAGAAAGGAGAAATACATTTTATCTTTAATTATTGTGTGCATTGTAGCATTGTCTGCCATACATATGTCTCTATCTCCGATGTCAAAGATTGACATTTTCTGAATTTAAGAATATTCATAAAAGATGCATTAATATAACAAAACAAAAAGTTTATATTACAATAAAATTATCTTACAGTAAACAAAATAAAACAAAAAACACAACTAAATTATAATAATTTTTATTTTATTTTGTTCTTCAGAAAGATTAACAAACATCATATCATAATCTATTTTCAGGAAGATCTTAGTCATTTGGTTTCTCGTTGATGGATTCAGGATCAACTACAAAATCAGCAATATCGAGATATGTATCATCATTTAAGCCATCGAAAGAAGGTCCAGATTCGTCATGAATGAAGTTGGTTTCATTTGTTTTTTCTTTAGCCTTTTTTTATTCTTGATACAGATCAACTAAATGTTTAGACGTACGACAAGTACGAGACCAATGTCCTTTTATGCCGCATATGTAGCAAGCATTTTCATGCTGCTTATTTATCATACGACTAACTTCGTTTCTTTTAAACTTTTTATTATTTCTTTCAATGTTGAAATCATTAGGATGAAACTTTTTTTCTTGTCCGTGTCTACGTCCACGTCCACGTCCATATCCTCCTCGTTCATGGCCACAATCATAACCTCGACCGCGTCTTCGTCCATAATTATAATTGGATGACGCAATATTTACTTATGGGAATAAAGCTGATCCAGTAGGACGAGTTTGATGGTTTAACATCACAAATTCATTATTTTGTTTAGCTACCAATAGAACTTGCATCAACTCTGAATACTTCTGATATCTATTCGTCCAGTATTGTTGCTACATGATTACGTTTTTAGGATGAAAAGTTTGGAGAGCTTTCTCGATCATATCATAATCGCTTATAGATAAGGCATTGATTTGAGGTGATATAATCTACCATATGATCATAAACCGTTCGAGGTAGCAATGCCTACCATATAATCTGAGGTGACATAGTCTACCATATGATCATGATCGAAAAAAATATAACCTCTAATAATGATCTGTTTGGGGAAGAGAGCGCTTATTATTATAAAATAACATATAAATAGAGAAATCATATTCTATCTTTTTATTAATATAAAATAAATAAAACATAAATTAAATTTTACATTTTTGATATTAGAGTAAGTCGTGTTGATAATGTGTTAAAAACTATTACTAATAATATATAAGGTGAGATATATAAGATATATATTTGTTTATATAATATGTATATATGTGTTTGTATGCAAATATAAAATAGATGGAAAGAGTGAGATATCAGAGAGAAAACTATTACTTGAACTTATTTCAATCACTTTTTTACAAAGATAACGTGCATATGTAAGTTGGTAATTCATAATCGGTAAAAGAAAAGAAAATAATAAAATATTAAAATATTATTTAATAGATAATCATACATTATTAGTTTATTATATGATGTCCTCATCAAACTATTCGACATGTAATAGAGAGTTTTTTTAACAGAAGATATATTTATTTAAAACACTTAAGGATGTCGTTAATAGTGAAGCGCACTAAGGACCACCTCACGAATTTTGGTGAACTTGCTTTAGTGGTCATTTCTTGTGCTGTATACTCTACAGTCTAGTTGTCTACACATGATTCGAAATTATTGGACCAAACATCCTAACAAAAAAAAAATTTATGTTTTAAAAAGTTAATGGATGTCATGATTTGTAAAAAATTTAAAATTTTAAACCCATTTTAATTAAATGAAAATTATTTAAAAATAAGGTGATAGACACAGCTACAGTTACCACATCAACATTACACTATAAATTTATTTAAAAGTTAAATTTACATCCACAATTTAAATTTTAAATATTCGTAACATACAATATGAAACTTAATACTCTGTTGGAAAATGGATGGCATGATTAAGATTTAAGCATGAGTGTGTTGGTATACATTTATAAAGTAATTAAAGTTGAAAAACAGCAGTATAATTACACTCAGACCCACCTCTATCCTACGCATATCTCATTTCCTTGCTAAAACGCGCCGTAATTTCTGTAACCGTTTAATTTGTTTTCGGTGATACTCACATGAAAGTTCCACTTTCTTCAACCTTTTTCAAATCTCTCTGAAGACGACCAAGAGATAAATTGATGGCGAGGAGTCACCGGTTTAACAGCTACCGGTTTAGCTACCGGTTACTCCTCCTCCTTATACTAGCTTTCGAAACGGCACGGCGTTTAACATTAGCCGATCCAAACGACGAAGCGTGTTTAACGAATCTCCGGCAAAGCTTAGAGGATCCAGCGAGTAATCTCCGGAATTGGACGAACTCCGTTTTCTCAAATCCTTGCTCCGGCTTCACCTCTTATCTTCCAGGTGCTACTTGTAACAATGGAAGAATCTATAAGCTCTCTCTCACTAATCTCTCTCTCCGTGGCTCAATCTCTCCGTTTCTCTCAAACTGTACAAACCTCCAATCCTTAGATCTGTCTTCAAATCAAATCTCCGGTGAAATCCCGCCGGAGATTCAGTTCCTCGTTAACCTCGCCGTACTCAATCTATCATCTAATCGTCTCTCCGGCGAAATCTCACCGCAGCTCGCTCTTTGCGCTTACCTAAACGTCATCGATCTTCACGATAACCAACTCTCCGGTCCGATTCCACAGCAGTTAGGACTACTGGCGAGACTATCGGTGTTTGATGTATCGAATAACAAACTCTCCGGTCAGATTCCGACATATTTATCGAATCGGACTGGGAATTTCCCGAGGTTTAACGCGAGCTCGTTCGTCGGGAATAAAGGATTGTATGGTTATCCGTTACAGGAGATGATGAAGAGTAAAGGTTTATCGGTGATGGCGATCGTTGGGATTGGGATTGGAAGCGGAATCGCGAGCTTGATGATTAGCTTTACTGGTGTTTGTATTTGGTTGAGGATCACTGAGAAGAAGATGGTTGAAGAAGAAGGTAAGATTAGTCAATCAATGCCTGATTACTAGTAATTAATTACAATTAAGGGTTTTTTGGTTGTTAATTACGGTTTGTGTGAGTTATTTTTTTTTGGGATTTCCCCTCTAATTTTTGTTTTGTGGTTTCACTTCTATTTTAAGTAATGAGAATATTACGTAAATCTAGTAAGATAATATGTTATCGATTCGAAGTTGATGCTGAAAATATTTTTAGCAAAATCGCGTTATTATAGTGCGGGATCTTTGAGAGAGACCAGTGGACCATAAGACTGATTTGGGGTACGTTGATGCCAGTGGATTGTCAGATTGATGAAACGATGTGTTTTGTATATCAAAATAATACAACTCCTTTACCATGATGATGATCATCATCATCCCCACTCTATAAGATGAGGTTCATGATTACGCTTTTTAAATTTTGAAAAACAATCATACTTTATATATAAAAAAATTACTCTCTGCATTTTTTTTCTTTCAAATTTTCTATTTCTAAAGAGTTTAATTTTCCCTCCATAAAAAAATGAATAAATAAATAACTCTAGTTCGTCTTCAACAAGTACCGGTTTTTAATTTAAAAAATCGGTTCGATTGGTTAACACTTGACAGCTAAACCCAATTTGATTACAATCTCATCCAGCTGCAACCTCGTTGCTTCATAGCTCCAATCATGTTCATGGCTTCTCTAGTCTCTTCTGCTTCTTTCCACAAACCAGCGCCTGCGTAAATATTCGACAGTTGAACATAAACTAATGGATCATTCTTCTCTTTCTCCATTAGTAACCTAGCTACCATCTTACCTAGCTTCAAATCTCCATGAGCAGCACAAGCACTAAACAAAGCCCACCACATATCTACCCGAGACCCAATTGTCTTCTCGCTGATCGTCACTAAGCTTTCAGCTTCATCGAGGTAACCCGCTCGACCAAGAAGGTCAACTAAGCACGAGAAATGATCCACATTTGGTATCACACCATGAAGTTCCACCATTGAGTTAAAAATCTCCAGTCCCTCCTTGACTAGACCAGCGTGGCTGCAGGCAGAGAGAACAGTTGCTAACGTGGCTGCATCAGGGTTCACTTTTCCTTCATCTTGCATCGTCTTGTAGGTAAGAACCGTGCTCTCTCCTTCCCCATGTCTACTGTAGGCAGAGATCAGAGAATTCCATGTCACAATGTCCTTTTCAGACATCTCATTGAACACATCAAGAGACTTTTGTAGAGTCCCACATTGAGAGTACATGTTTATAAGGGCATTGCCTATCAATGTCTCCTTGAAGTGCCCGTGCCTGAGGGCATAAGCGTGAGCCTGCTTTCCGAGTATCAAAGATGAAATGTCTACACAAATGCTCAAAAGAGTGGTAAGAGTATAAGCATCAGGTAAGATTAGGACCTCTGATTCTAGCAAGCTAGAGAATCTTTCCAAACCTTCAAAAGCAAACCCGTTATAGTAAAACCCCGAGATTATCGTGTTCCATGAGATTAGATTCTTCTTCAGTGATTTTTCAAATAACAGGTTCGCTTTTGCTATCTCTCCTCGTTTTGAGTAGGCAGATATCAACGCATTGGAAATTTCTATCTTTGAACTAAGCCCGAATTTGATTACACATGCTTGAACCATCTCCAGGACATCTAAATCCAAAGAGCTTGATAAAAGACTTCCGAAAGTAAACTCATCCGGTTTAACTCCTATTCTATGCATTCGCTTGTATACCAACATTGCAGACTCGCCCAAATTCGCTTGGTTAAAACCAGAAATCATTGTATTCCAAGTAACCAAATCTTTCTCTACCAATGACTCAAAAACCTTATGAGCAGAACCAAAATGCTTGAAAGAAGAATACATTGTCATAGTGGAATTGCCAACCAAAGTATACCTTTCGTACCCAGTCTTGATGGCTTGTCCATGTACTTGGTGTCCCATAGCCGCACACGAACACGAACTCAAAACGCTTACAAAGGTCAGATCAGTTGGTCTAAGACCATCTTCTAGCATTTTCCTAAACAACAAAAAAGACTCTTCTTTTTTGAAACCAGCCAAACCATCAATAAATACATTATAAGTGACCTGATCACGAACAGAAACAACATCAGCTTCTTCAAACACAAGACGGGCGTCACAAACCACTTGGCAATTGAAATACATTGTAATTAACGCATTCACAACAGATGATGCAACCAAAAATCCAGCTTTTATAACCAGCGAATGCACCTGCTTGCCAAAATCCAAAGAACCAAAGTAACACATACTCAAAACAGTAGCGAAGCCAAACTTGTCATGTCGAACACCAAGCTTCTGCATTTCTCGAAACAACTCAATACTCGTTCCGTCATGGCCACTTTCTTTGCAACCAGTGATCATAGCATTCCAAACCGCAACATCATCTGTCTCAGGCATTTTATCAAACACCTCAAAGACATACTCAATACCTCCAAGCTTAAAACTTGCACTCAGAAGCGTCGTCCATGAATAAACATCAGGTTCCGCAATCTCATCGAAAACCTTCTTCAACGAAACTAAGTTCCCTGATGTCGCATAGAGCGAGAGAAGCGTATTAGAGACGTGAGAGTGACACAATATACCGGAGCGAATCGCATAGCAATGAACCTGGCCACCAAAGATGGTATCACGGAGGTGCCCAGAAGCAGTAATAGCAACAGAAACACTGTGCTGGTCGGGTCTCAGAGTTGTGCAACGGTGAACATCGGTGAAAAGCTTGAGAGCGTTTCTGTTTTCGCCGGAGCGAGTGAGAGCAGTTAGTCTCCGATTGATATTGAGCAAAGTAGTTGAATTTTCGGCTATGGTGGATAAACTCTCTGTTAAAGATAGAGCTTTTCTCATCAGTCATTAGCTTTGTTGTTGTTGTTGAAGTAAAATTTGTCTCTTTTAGGGCTTTTCCATATGCAAAAACAAAGTCCTTCACTGAGAGAAGGAGAAGACTTTAAAAGACGAAACGCTGTCGTTTTAGAGAGCGAAGTGAAAAATGCGTAAATTTTCTTCCATAGTCGATCGTCTCTTACAATCTTCTCAAGCAAATTCTCGAATTGATCTCATTTGTAGAAGGTTTCACATTTCCAGAGTTTTGAATCACAGTTTCGTGGAATCGACAGAGAGAAATAATGGGATTGGCTTAGTTTGTCCAGAGAAGCATGAGGGTGAATTCGCCGGTGACGTCGAGAAGATATATAGGATTTTGCGGAATTACCATTCTAGGGTTCCGAAGTTGGAGCTTGCTCTTAACGAATCCGGTATCGATCTACGACCCGGGTTAACCGTAAGAGTGTTGAGTCGGTGTGGTGATGCTGGGAATTTAGGTTACAGATTCTTTCTCTGGGCAACGAAGCAACCTGGTTACTGTCACAGCTATGAAGTGTGCAAATCAATGGTGAAGATTCTTAGTAAAATGCGGCAATTTGGAGCTGTTTGGGGTTTAATTGAAGAGATGAGGAAGGAGAATCCGGAGTTGATTGAGCCGGAGTTGTTTGTTGTATTGATGCGGAGGTTTGCTTCTGCTAACATGGTAAAGAAAGCAGTAGAGGTGCTCGACGAAATGCCTAAGTATGGGTTTGAGCCTGACGAGTATATTTTCGGATGCTTGTTAGATGCTTTGTGTAAGAATGGTAGTGTTAAGGATGCTTCAAAGCTTTTTGAGGATATGAGAGAGAAGTTTCCTCCGAATTTGCGGTATTTCACTTCGTTGTTGTATGGTTGGTGTAGGGAAGGGAAGTTGATGGAAGCTAGGAATGTTTTGGTTCAGATGAAGGAAGCTGGGCTTGAGCCAGACATTGTGGTTTTCACTAACTTGCTTAGTGGATATGCTCATGCTGGGAAAATGGCGGATGCTTATGATCTTTTGAAGGATATGAGAAGGAGAGGGTATGAGCCGAATGCGAATTGTTATACGGTTTTGATCCAGGCGTTGTGTAAGTTGGAGAAGAGAATGGATGAGGCCATGATGGTTTTTGTTGAGATGGAAAGGTATGGATGTGAGGCTGATATTGTGACTTACACCGCGCTGATAAGTGGGTTTTGTAAATGGGGAATGATCGATAAGGGTTATAGTGTTTTAGATGATATGAGAAAGAAAGGAGTCATGCCGTCGCAAGTGACATATATGCAGATAATGGTGGCTCATGAGAAGAAAGAACAATATGAAGAGTGTTTGGAGTTGATTGAGAAGATGAAGCATTTAGGTTGTCATCCCGATCTTCTGATTTACAATGTAGTGATCAGATTGGCTTGTAAGTTAGGAGAAGTGAAAGAAGCCGTTCGGTTATGGAAAGAAATGGAGGCTAATGGTTTAAGTCCTGGAGTTGATACGTTTGTTATTATGATCAACGGATTTACAAGCCAAGGTTGTCTAATCGAAGCCTGCGATCACTTCAAAGAAATGGTAAGCCGAGGAATATTCTCTGCTCCTCATTATGGAACACTGAAGTTATTGTTAAATACTCTTGTTAGAGATGACAAGCTCGAAATGGCGAAAGATGTTTGGCGTTGCATATTGAACAAAAGCTCTTCTTGTGAGCTGAATGTATCAGCTTGGACAATATGGATCCATGCTTTGTTCGCAAGAGGTCACGTTAAGGAGGCGTGTTCGTATTGTCTTGATATGATGGAGATGGATTTGATGCCGCAACCTGATACTTACGCGAAACTTATGAAAGGATTGAATAAACTGTACAATAGGACGATTGCTGTAGAGATTACAGAGAAAGTGAGGAAGATGGCTAGTGAAAGAGAGATGAGTTTTAAAATGTATAAGAGAAGAGGTGAAGATGATTTGATTGAGAAAGCTAAACCTAAAGGTAATAAAGAAGGAAAGAAGAAAGGAACAGCTCATCATAGGCATAAGGGAGGAGGTGAACGAAACAGAGCTAAAGCATTGTAACATTTAAGAGCTTCCAAACCGAAATAGACAAACGAACCGACCTAAATCAAATAACCAAAATGTTTGTTTATTATAATTATAAATTCGTTTTGTAGTCGTCGTTGAGATCGTGTGAAACATCAAAGATTCAAATGCTTCAAGCTTCTTCTTTCTATTGTAATCTTACATATTCTTCAATTAACAGAGAGTATCGTCGTTTAGATCGTCTCTCGATGTTGAGGACAGCGTCTCTAGCTCGGAATCATCTTAGGTCCGAAAACTTATCATCTTCTCCTCTTCCTTCGTCTTTTTGTGTCCTCTCTTCTCCGTTTTCTTCAAAGCGGCATGCGCCTAAGACAAGCGTAGAAGAAGATTCGCCATCAAAAGATTCTGTTTTGCTGTACCCTAAAGATCCTTCAAGCCCACCTAAGCTCTTTCTTGTCCAGCCTCGTCTAGCACCACCTAAGTTTCTGCAGGCGAAGCTTAACGAAGCGCTCTGTCTCGCGAATTCGCTTGAAGAACAGAGATATGGCTATTTTGAATCTAATTTCTACGACAAGGAATTGCCTCCTCATGTTGTTGTTCAAAACCCTGTTCGTAGATCCTCTAAACCTCGCGCAGGTTCGTGTTTAGATGTATTAAGAATTATGCCTTCCATTTGTTCGACGATATTCCTCAGAGAGTGATGGTCAAAGTGGATTTTTTTTTAGATACTTATTTCGGGGCTGGGACTGTAGACAACATCAAATGCCATCTCAATGCTGAAGATTCCAAGGCAATCAGCTAAATTTCACATATTTGATTATCAAGCTCTGTTGTTTTTTGTTAAGAAAAGTTGGATCATGCTGTTTCAATCTCTTGATGCTCAGGAAGAAGTTGATACTGTTTTTGTAAACGCCATTTTGACTGCAATTCAACAACGGAATTTGGAAGTAACGCCACGAAACCCGAAATTTCTTCGTTTTGTTTTTGTTTCCCTTCTCTTTAAGCTAATGTTGTGTCTTTGCATTTGACTCTCAGCGAATATGGGCGAAACCTGTACTAGACCGTGTAGGCCTTATAATCGAAATATTCAATGCTCATGCGCATACCAAAGAAGCAAAACTTCAGGTACTGTGAGTCTGTGATAATAAAGATCCTCGTTTACATACTAGGAATGATTATTAATAGCTGTCTGGTTCATCTATTCACAGGCTGAGTTAGCAGCTCTGATGTACAAAAAGAGCAGGCTGGTTCGAGTGCGTGGTACTGATGGAAGCCAGACTTTTGGGCAGTTTGGAGAAGCTGAAGTTGTCAGTGCCCGAGGGTGAGTGATTTATCTTGCTACTTTGTGTATTTCTTTACTCTTGATTTTTTAAGGCATTGATGAAATTGTTGTTAAATTGTTTTGCAGGAGAGCATCTAGTGGAAATGGTGGTTTTGTAGGTGGTGCGGGAGAAACTGAGCTTCAGCTCCAACGCCGAAGGTCTTAACCTTACAAAAGCTTATCCTATACTACATTTATATATTCCATGTCTAATTGTTGGTTAACTGAAAGACTTAGTGTACGGCTCTCTTTTCTTATATTTCAATCTATGCTTTTAACAAAATCTTGATGTACCAGAATAGCAGACCGTAGGCTTCGCTTGTTATCCCAAATTAAAGAAGCCCGGCGAACACGGCTATTGCATCGTGCTGGACGTAAGAAAAGAGAGGGCTTAGAGGGTCATAGTTCAGCCACCATTGCTGTTGTTGGTTACACAAATGCTGTAAGTGTTTGAATTTTGCACGCAAGGAGTTTCAGCTAGAAAACCAACTCTTATTATCTGCTTTTGTTAGGGAAAATCGACTCTCACAAGTGCATTATCAAAGACTACTCTCTACTGCAATGAGCGGTATAATTCAAATGGTTTTAAAACTATCTTAAACTGTCAAATTTGAAACTGAAGTCAAACTTTTGAGTGCTCGGTCTGGCCTCTGCAGATTGTTTGCCACATTAGATCCTACGCTAAAGAGTGTCCATCTTCCTTCTGGGTAAGTTAACTGGTACGTAGAGAATCATGTTTATAACTTTACGCTACACATGAACTTTGTATTGAATCGCATGAGTTGATTTTTTTCCAGAAAGAAAGTGCTTCTTAGTGACACTGTTGGATTCATATCAGATCTGCCTATAGAGGTAATGGATACCTACTTTAATTCTATTTTCTTTTTCAGGTAATTTTTCACTTAATTTTATTTTCTTGGCTCCCACCTTTTTGCAGCTGGTGAACGCATTTCAATCAACTCTGGAAGAAGTTGTGGAAGCTGATCTACTTCTGGTAAGAGCTGAATTAAAAAAAAAACCATAGTCTTGAGTTAGAACTTAGAAGTGAAAACTTCAGATAGATCTTGGCGTTGATATGTTTCGTTCCTTGCAGCATGTAGTTGATTCGACGGCTCCAAATATCGAGGAGCATCGTTCAACAGTGTTTCATGTCCTTAATCAAATTGGAGTACCAGAAGAGAAACTTCAAAATATGATTGAAGTCTGGAATAAAGTAAGATTTTCAATAAAACCATCTATCTAAGTAGAAGAAGCAATCACCTTTTTTCACGCTGGGAATTTGTTTTAGATTGATTATGAAGAAGAGGAAGTGGAAGACGACCATTATCTAGATGATGGCGAAGAAGATGAAGAAGAAGAAGCTGAGTTAATCGACGTTTTAAAAGCTGAAGAAAGCTTTGATGAATCTGAAGCAACAATTGATAAAGACGAAATCCAAAACCAAGTCGATGACTCTGTTGAGTGGCTATTGTCTGAAGATGAAAATGTTGACGACATTGAGCTGTGGAAGGTTCCAGAAGTTGCTAAAGTAGATGCTGCACAGAACAAAGGACCACATGTTAGAGTATCTGCATTAACCGGAGTTGGTTTGAAGGAATTGCTTTATCTTATTGATGAGAAGCTTAAGTCTCAGACAATAGTTGAAAGGAGTGATCTTCAAGAGCGTAAATGGAGACCACCTCGTAACGATGATGAAAATGTGAGAGTAATCCCATTAGAAGATCGAGTTTGAATGGTGAACAGCACAGAATTTTGGCCGTTGAACAATAATAATAGAGCGTGTTTTTTTTTTTTTTTGTAGCAAAGAACTACAGAAATGCATGTCGTTTCGAAACTTGTACGTGTGTGTAATAAACGGCAAGAGGTTTTTGAGTTCTATATTAACAGCGCGTCATAGACTGATAGCCATACGCGCTTTGACGACGCGAGTATAAATAATTAGATGGCGATCTTGGAGTGATGATAATAACACCACTTCGAAGCTTCTCTCCTTTAGTTAAAATTTTCAAGTGAGGTGTATAGAAGCTGTTAAAGGCTCATTTTCTCGGATCTCAGATCTTAGATCCAAACCCATCGTCGTTTATTTTTCTGACATTGATCCAAGGTATATTTGATTGCTTCCTTCTTCTTCTTCTTCTTCTTCTTCTTCTTCTTCTCGATTTTCTCGATTTCGTTTTCGCTCGTCTTCCGTAAAATTACTATTTTCTGCGAGCTGTTTCATGAATCTGTCGGTAATCTGAATTGGTTCTGTTGAAATTCACTATTAATGGAGAACGATTCGCAGCTAATTAGTGGCTGGATCTAATAGATTTCAGGTTATTTCATGGATCTGTGTTCTACTGTTGATGGTTATGTGTGAGAATTAGCTAGTTTTGTTGATTTTTCGTGTTTTATTTGCTTATGCTATTACATTTTTGATTCATGGAGAGTGAGCATAGCTTGAGAGTGGCGTTTTATTTCATATCGGTTGGTTCTTCATAAATGGGCAAGAGCGTTGTGCTTTGTTTTCTATGGATTTTAGCTCAAAAATATGATACAGATTAATCTAATTTAGTTTTTTTTTTTTTTTTTTTTGCTTTGTAGATCTAATAGGTTGTGGGGATATTAGTCATGGCGAGACGGCAAGTAGGTTCAACAAGACGTGTTGGTGATGGTGGAAGCTTCCCGTTTGCAGGAGCTTTGCATTCAAAGTCTCGATCTTCTCCATTACTATCAATCTGCCTTGTCCTTGTGGTATGGTTTGTCTACTTCATTGTGTTCTTGAAGCGATTTTTTTTCTCGGGAAATGAATGGTATGGTTCTAACTAAAATCAATTGTTGATGATTTGTGTTTTTTAGGGGGCTTGCCTTCTAATTGGTTATGCTTACAGTGGTCCAGGTATGCATATCATAAATCTGACTGTATAATAGTTCTTTTCGCTATTTACAGCTCTATTTGAAAATGTTCCTCATTGCCTTTCATCTTTCTGTAATTTAGGTATCTTTAAAAGTGTCAAAGATGTCAGCAAAGTTACAGGTAATCGTTGTTTCTGATTCCTCAGTACATTTGCTTAAGTTAATAATGCCTTCATCTGTATTGACCCATCTTATTAGCAGTTTTAACCCATGCAAATGCTTGACACTTGGGTTTTGACATTTTTGTGCAATCTATTATGGATTCTCAGGTGACTATTCTTGCACAGCAGAAGTCCAAAGAGCCATTCCTGTTCTTAAGAAGGCTTATGGGGACGGAATGCGCAAAGTCTTGCATGTGGGCCCTGACACATGCACTGTGGTTTCCAGTCTATTGAAAGAAGAAGAGACTGAAGCATGGGGTGTCGAACCATATGATATCGAGGATGCAGATTCTCACTGCAAGGGTCTTGTCAGCAAAGGTCTTGTACGCGTGGCTGATATCAAGTTCCAACTGCCCTACCGGGCAAAATCCTTCTCTCTTGTGATTGTGTCAGATGCTCTGGATTACCTCTCACCCAAATACCTGAACAAAACCGTGCCTGAACTCGCAAGGGTAGCTTCAGATGGTGTGGTTCTTTTTGCAGGTAGCTAACATAAAAACTTGAGAGAAGATGTTATCTTTTAAGTTTTGGTTTCTAACTCTTGAACTTCAATTGTTTTAGGTCTCCCTGGTCAGCAGAGAGCTAAAGTTGCTGAATTGTCTAAATTCGGTCGACCCGTAAGTTTACTATACCCTGTTCTCCTGAATCCTGATAATTTCATACAAAACTAACCTTCCCCATTTGTGTTTAGTGGCATTAGCTTAGTGTATGTTGTTAGTCATTAGCATCTCTTCATGTTTCAAACACTCTGATTCTTGCATTTAAATGAGAGTTACTAATCTTTCACAAAATTCTTCAAGACATAGATTACAATTACAAGACCTAATACCGGAACTCCATTTTTTTTTGTTCGGCAGGCTAAAATGCGTAGCTCATCGTGGTGGAACCGCTTTTTCGTCCAGACCAACTTAGAAGAAAACGAAGCACCAAGCAAGAAGTTTGAACAGGCTGTATCCAAAGGATTATACAAACCAGCCTGCCAAGTCTTCCACCTCAAGCCATTACATTAATCAGTCACCACCAAGCCTATCTGGTCCACACCACACTAAAGCATATTCACACGTAGAGCCGCACGCAAAAGAAAAAGAAAAAAAATAGCGTAATCGATATTCTCCTTGTATTTTGTAACAGATCAGTTTTTTCTCCTTCGATGTTGTATCCGTCAACATAATTTTTCCTATTCAATTAAATCATAATTATTATCACCAATAATCTCCACATGAACACTTGCCATCTTTAAAGCAATGAAACCTAAGGTTATCTCTTACAATGATCTCTCTACCTGCAACTGCAGACATAAACTTGATTGCATTGTGACAATCCCCACATATCCTCAAATTCTTCACCACAACTAATTCTTCTCCCTTTCTTGTCGACATTAACCCAAAAGCCACCGCTAGCTTCTCGCTGTGATGTCCTAACCGCATCTCTTCTTCTCCTTCGCCTGCTTCATCATCCTTCACCATTGCCCATTTCTTATCCATCACATACCCAACTTTCTTCATCTTTTTCATCATCTCCTCTAGATACTCATACACTTCTCGTATCATCGGGTGAGACCAATCTTCTGCTACGAATACATGCTTCTTCTTCTTTACTTCAATCCAACTACAACCCGGTTTCTTCCTTATCCTTTTCCCTCTCATTGATTTCCTCACCGAGGCCATCTCTTCCCATTTGCCTGCATCTGCATACATGTTTGCTAGCATCACATACGGCGTGGCAGCTAATGGTTGCATCACCATAAGCTCAGTAGCTGCTCTCTCCGCAAGAGCCATGTTCTTGTGTTTTCTACAAGCACCGAGCAATGCAGCCCAAGCAACAGCGCCTGGCTTATACGGCATTGCATCTATGAATCTCTCTGCCTCTTCTAACTTCCCTGCTCGACCTAAAAGATCAATCATACAAGAATAGTGCTCGGCCTCTGGTTCGATCTTGAACGTCTCCTTCATGGTGTTGAAGTACTTCTGACCCTCATCAACTTTACCACAGTGTGCACAAGCAGAAAGAACGGCTACAAAGGTTATATTGTTAGGCGCAATACCCGAGTCCAGCATCCGTTGGTATAAAAGCAAAGCTTCTGTTCCATGCCCATGCTGTGCGTAACCTTTAATCATACAATTGAAAGATACTGCATTAAGTTCCGGCATTCGATCAAATACCCGCCTTGCGTCTAGCAAGTTTCCGCTTTTGTAATACAACGAAATCAACGCATTGTTCACAGAGATTCTATTCGAAGGAATGTGAGATTTGATTGCTAATCCATGAATCTGCTTGCCCTGAGAAGGAGAGGAGAGATTCGAGCAAGCGCTTGTGACACAAACAAAACTGCAATCATCAGGTCTATGTCCAATACGTTGCATCTGTCTAAAACTAATCACAGCTTCTTCACAGAGTTCCTCGTTCATTGAATACCCGGAAATCATCGTATTCCAGAGAACCAAATCCCGCGATAGAATCTCTTGAAACACCTTCTCACAATCAGACATACCATCACGACCCCCACATTTTGAGTAGAAGTCAATCAAACCACTTCCCACATGTGAATTATGGTGAAATCCAGCTTTGATCAGCTTACAGTGGAACTGACGGCCACCGATCAAATGATCCAAGCTCGTGAGAGCATTTAAAACACTTGCCAATGTAAACATATCGATCTTGAATCCTTTAAAGATCATTTCTTTATACAAAGCTAAGGCCTTTGCTCCTTCTTTATGCTGCCCGTAAGCCACAATCATCGAATTCCATGAAACTTCATCTCTTAATTCATCCATCCCATAGAACACCGACACCGCCTCTTTCAAAAGCCCTCCTTTGCTATAATACGTAACGAATGCGTTATTCACAGAGGAATAAGAATCAAACCCTCCTGAGACAGCGAAACAATGAAGCTGCTTTATCAAATCGACACGGTCACAACAAGCTGCTACCAACCCTGATAACGTAAACCCATCAACTTCAAATCCCAATTCTCTCATTCTCTTAAGCAAGATCATCGCAGGACCAGTTTCTCTAGCATCAGCGTAACCTGAGATGAGAGTGTTATAAGAAACAGTGTCTGGTTGCGGAATTTCGTCGAACAACTGACGTGCAATATGAATTTTCGAATCTTTCGCATAAGCTTTGACGATTACATTATAAGAGAAGACATTGGGCTCTTCCGTGCAGTAGAACGCGGCTTGTGCGTAGGAAAGGCGACCACACTTGGAGTAGAGGTTTATGAAGTGATTTGAGAGGTAAGTGGAAGAAGCTATAAGGGATTTCAAGTAGAGTGCATGAAGTGATTTTCCAGTGAAGAGATCTCTCTCCGCTACACATTTCAGTAGAAGGTGTCGAAAAGATTTGAACTTCCATGGCGTCTGATTCATCTAATAGTTACTCAGAGATTGTATATCTCTGTTCCTCGTATTTGCAGGTAGGTCCTCGCATCCTTGGAAGAAGAAGAAGAAGTCAGCTAAAGAAGTCAAAGTTTAGTTTCGTTAATTAATTTGGGCTTAGTACTTATTTAAGGCCCACTAATATCATTTATGGGCTCATTTACTTCGCTAGCAATTATTGTGGTGGATTCAATCAATCATGTAAAATATTCAAATAACAAATCTAAAATGTATATGGTGTTATGGTTATTGTTTTATTCAAAAACATTCGTAGTTGCCGGGATCGAACCCGGAGCACCTGCGTGACAGACATGAATACTAACCAATATACTACAACGACTATTTATTGTTGTTTATTCGTATTTGTATATTAAAATTTTTTAAGTATGAAATATGAATTATCTGAATTCCATTAACTAAAAAAAAAAGTTTCCGGATATAAAAATCAAAGAAAGGATGTTAAAAAAAAAAAACAGACCAAAGAAATTTGTTGTAGTAATAATGAGTGCAATATATATGTTGACTGATATACCTCTCAGTTGTTTGGAAATTAAGCAGATGAACTAAAAGAATTAGATAAACCGAAGATCCAAAACATATAGATTGAGGAATAATATTTCACATGTTATGGCACAATTATTTATTAGATATGAAGACCCAATTGTTTCGCACAATCCATCTAAGTTATATTCAAATCTTGTGACAAACCGAGAAAATCGCAACGATTCCTTTATAATTTCGCTATTTGAAGATAATTAGATACGTTTAGGTGGGTGAATCCAAAATAATCAGAAAAATAAAAAAGCTATAACTTCTTATTCATCACCCTTTAGGCTTTAATCATAATGACTTTATCAACTCTATTATTGAAGATGGGATCTAGACATCTAGTACATGTTTATCAACCCTAATCGCCTACGATTCAATGAGCTGAAAGTAAATGTTGAGATGCTACAAGTAGTATGAGTATGCGTTAATGTCAATTGGATGGACTAAAAATGATCAAGTTAATGATCGTGGCTGGATCTTGTTTGGTGAATAACGAGAGGATATCATAAGAGTTTAAAAGGGTTCGAGATGTTGATCACCCTGCTTAATTAATAGAAACACTTCTATGGACGATGCAATGGTTGGTAGACAAAGTACCAACACATCATTATGACATTTGATCTAAAAGTAGATTTTGTATTGTTTTGGTCGCTAATGCATTCTCATGTGTTCTATGGACAAATCATTTTAAATCTTACTGTTCTACTTCACCAACAAATTATTATCGCTTTTTTGTTTTAATCTCATGTGTTTGTGTAATACAGCGAGGGTTAATCATTTCCTCTAAAAAAAAAGTTTCTAATATTTAGGCCATTTTACCCTACTTAATTTTTTGGGCAAATTTTTATTTTGTATCCCGGGATCTCCTGAAAATAGTTTTTGAAACAATAGGAGATCTTATTTAAAAGTAATATTTCAAAAATGTACATTTTTGGTTGTTTTCTCTAAATTGTTTTTGTCAAATATTTGTTTTTTCTTTGCAATATGCATTTTCCAATTTAACTTTACATAGAAATAGACTTGAAGATATGTTTAGATTTGTTGAACAAACAAAAAATATATGTTTAGCAAAATACCAGTTTATATAATGTCATAAAACAAAAACAATCAAGGAAGACATTTGCGATATATAGTACCTTGAATATTCTGTAGTACCAAATCTTGGATTTTTAAGTTCATGATGACACTAAATTATACCTGATAAATTATTAGCTACGTCAAAGTAAAAAGAGGAAGATGTCTCTCTACCATGACGAGACAATTAAACTAACACTTCTCAAAGGAAAAAAAAATTACATATATATACCTCCCACATACCTCAACCTCAAGCATCAACATTCCATATCTCACTCTTCTTCTTTTTTTGTTTGTTGAAAACACATCTCACTCTTCACCAAAACTAACTAAACCCGACCTAATTCAAAATCTCTCTGTCTCACTATCGATCTCTTCTTATACTTCATTGATCATCTCTCATTAAACTAAGAAAGTATTTTTTATAAAAAAAAAATGAAACACCTGTCAACAAAAGTAACAAGCAATGCTCATGGACAAGATTCTTCCTACTTCCTGGGATGGGAAGAATACGAGAAGAACCCTTACGACGAAATCAAGGACCCTAATGGGATTATTCAAATGGGTCTTGCCGAAAATCAGGTAACTATAACTTCGAGTTTTTTTTACTAATCGTCAAATATTGTTTTGGTACTTAATATGCTGTTTTTTTAATATGCAGCTATGTTTTGATCTCATAGAGACATGGTTAGCTAAAAATCCGGACGCAGCCGGACTCAAGAAGGACGGTCACTCCATTTTCAAAGAGCTTGCTCTCTTCCAAGACTATCATGGCCTACCAGAATTCAAGAAAGTAAGTAACTAATTTTTTCTCCTTCACATTTCAAAAAGAATATTTAACTTAAAACACAAGCAACTAATAACTTCTATCTGTCAATAGGCTTTGGCAGAGTTTATGGAGGAAATAAGAGGAAATAGAGTAACATTTGATCCAAGCAAGATTGTCCTAGCTGCCGGTTCAACCTCTGCCAACGAAACTCTCATGTTTTGTCTTGCGGAACCTGGCGACGCTTTCCTTTTACCCACTCCTTACTATCCAGGGTAATTTCCATACCCTATTTTTTTAGGTTTGATAATTATTATACTTGTCTTCCAAGAAACCGGAGCTAACAGTATTTGATTCGCTTATTTGTACAGATTCGATAGGGATTTGAAATGGAGAACGGGAGCAGAGATCGTACCGATTCATTGCTCGAGCTCTAATGGGTTCCAAATAACAGAATCAGCTCTTCAACAAGCTTATCAACAAGCTCAAAAGCTTGATCTTAAGGTCAAAGGAGTTCTTGTTACCAACCCTTCAAACCCACTCGGAACCATGTTGACCAGAAGAGAACTTAACCTTCTCGTTGACTTCATTTCTTCCAAAAACATTCATCTCATTAGCGATGAGATCTATTCAGGTACCGTTTTTGGGTTTGAACAGTTTGTGAGTGTTATGGATGTCTTAAAAGACAAGAAACTCCATAACAGCGAAGTCTCCAAACGGGTTCATGTCGTTTATAGTCTCTCCAAAGACCTAGGTTTACCAGGTTTTCGCGTTAGAGCAATCTACTCCAACGACGAAGTAGTTGTTTCTGCTGCGACAAAAATGTCAAGTTTCGGCCTTGTGTCTTCCCAAACACAGTACCTTCTCTCCGCATTGCTTTCCGACAAAAAGTTCACAAGTACATACCTCGACGAAAACCAGAAAAGACTCAAGATACGTCAGAAGCAACTTGTGTCCGGTCTTGAAGCTGCAGGGGTTGCTTGTCTTAAAAGCAATGCTGGTTTGTTCTGTTGGGTTGACATGAGACATCTTTTGGACACAAACACATTCGAAGCAGAGCTTGAGCTATGGAAGACGATAGTTTATGAAGTGAAGCTGAATATTTCACCTGGTTCATCGTGCCATTGTACTGAACCGGGTTGGTTTAGGGTTTGTTTTGCCAACATGAGTGAAGATACGCTCGATTTGGCAATGAAGAGGCTCAAAGAATACGTAGAGTCAACAGACAGTAGAAGAGTGATTTCAAAAAGCAGCCATGAAAGGATCAAGAGTTTGAGGAAGAGGACTGTCTCTAATTGGGTTTTCCGGGTTTCATGGACCGATCGTGTACCTGATGAACGATGAAATTAAATTCATCCCAAGTTTAAGACAAAGTAAATCTTCCTACCATTTTTTTATTTAATATATATAATTCGTTTTTTAATATTTTTGAAAATGTATTTTGCATTTTCTAAAATGTTTATATCCCTATATTCTTTTCTCTTTTTTTTTGGGTTTTAATATCAGTATATTTTTTTTATTTCTTCATATATAGCCAATTTTTTTTTTTGGATGTAAGTGTTAATGCACTCAATCCAAATTTGGGGTTGCAATGGCTATTTATATTTCCGTCTCCTTCTTATGTCAATGAAAGCTGCGTGTATATCCATGAAAATGTAAGACATAGTTCCACTTTTTTAATAAATTTTTTATATCTTTTTTGATAAGGAATTTTTTATATCTCATATATTTATAAAGTTTGATATCATTTGCAGTATACATATATGCACCATGTATATGTATATACACACTAGTTTAATTTTGTTATATATTTAGTCATCATTTAGTAATTTTCTTAAGTTGATGTTATGATGTATATATATTTTTCACGTTTATTTGTATATATGTTCTCGTTTGACTCTCCAATGATCGTTAATAAAATTTTGTTAATGCACATACCAAAAAGGCATTTAACAATTAACAGTAACTAATTAAATTGCAACGCCGGTTCTTCAACGGAGAAAACCAATGGATCATGCCACTATGCCTTAGTCTTTGGTCAACTTAGTTTACTTTTAAACTTTAATTGAACAAAATATATAAGAAAATAACTTTTTAAAGAATGAAATAACAAATATGCTCTTTTTTTTTTAGCTAACTACAACGAAGTAGTACAAAGCTCTTAGAACGTTGTTTTTATAAAAAACACACACACAAGAAATCTAATTTCGATATCTTTATATATCGGACTATAAAGTTTCAGTCCATAAACGAACCACCTAAAACAGATTTTAGTCGACTACAATTATTCATTTTAATTTTAAAATTACATGTTATACTATAGACAAAAAAAAACATGTTTATTACAGCAAGCCATGTGATATGTTACGATAGTTAGACACCTACAACCGTTACATATCAACATTTTATTTCTGGAACCAAGTGGTGGTATCCTTGACATTGGGTATCTATCTGTGTCAAGATCCGGGTTCGATTCCACTTGATCACCCAATTTACAGTAAAATTGTGCGAAAAAAAAATTAGGCATAAAAAAGATTAGTTTGGATAAAAAACTCAGATGAACCTCTGGATTACATAAAATATATATATATATATATATATATATATATATTTCTGATTCGGGAAATGACTGTAGTGGTTCATCACTTAGAATCAAAAAAAGTCTAATTTCTCAATTCTCATTAATAGTTTTAAAAGTTTTTTCTTGGTCAATTTCTCAGTTCTCCTTGATAGTAATTTATGAATCGAGCTCCCAAAAACATAATTAATTTTTAACCAAAAAAACATATTTAATTCTATTATTTAAATCATAGCCGATCAATTATCAATTCATCATATGCTGTAAATAGTCGATCATTATCAGTTTATCATATGCCGGTCAAAGATTATGGTGCTTTACGTACAGGTGGACATGGTATAATTAATATTCTAAAAAAAATATATTCCAAAAATTCCATGTGCCTTTGTTGGTACTACTTCGAACGAAATAATCATACAAAGTAGATTGAATAAAATATTATCACTCGTCAGTTTTCTTACAAGAAAATCTAACAATATATCTAATATGACGGATTTTTTTTTGGGTATGAAATGCGGAAAAATCTGCCGTGACGACAAAATAATCCTTACATGTGAGAAGCATTATTTTGGTAGTTGGGTTTGTATAGCAGAAGGTATTTTCCAATTTAAAAAACAATATAGACACGCAAAAATGATTTTGAGAATTTTGGTTTGACATTCTTATGATGAATTTTCGGATAAATGCTGTCTTAATTGCGTACGACCCATCCAGAACTTGTCGTCAGTATCATCGACCGTGTATATGGTCTTTTCCTCAAGAAATCATTAAATTGTGAGATTTATGAGCTGGTCTCGATTTGGTTTAGATTTCAAGTATCTATAACAAAAGGCAATCTGGTCGGTTGTTTTTATAATGATGGATTGGAGTAGATCGAAATCGTAGATTCACATATTTTTATTAGGGAATTATCTCCTGTCATTGTTTGACATTTGTCCAAGAGAAATAGATTCTTCTCGATATACTTAAATGTAAACTTTTGTTTTTAACACACTACAGACACACACACATTTTTTTTTTTTTTTTTGGTCGAAACACACATATTAACATGTCAAATTTGAACAAATAATGCAGTCACGTGGGTTTAACGAGTTCAGGACATAACTTGCACATGCCATGCCATGACACGTACAAACACGACTTAAGAAATACAAAATTCAAAGCAAAAGCGCCGGCGAACCCATTTCAGTCGGTACTCATCTTCATGCTTGCCTAATGGGCTATAACTAAATAAACTTAGGGCATAAAAACTTAGTATACTTAAGTGTATATTTGACTTTTATATAAATGGGCCAAGACTCTTCATGCAAAAGGACCATGTATGTAATATCAAACTAAATGAAAAACTTGTACCAGGAATTTGGTAATCAGTTTTCAGTCAAGTTTTTAAAACTAGAGGTCTTACAGAAATAACCCAAGAAAACAAAAACCTTTCTACTAGGGTAAAGAAAAATATGGGAAATCAAGGGTACATACCATAGGAGAGGATAAGCCATTAGTGAAGTTCATGAAACTGAATATATAGATAAGCATTCGGTCTGTGTTTCTAGAAAGAAGAAGTTTTAATTTGTTCTTGATAGCTTAATTGATCCATGATCTTTAAAATTTGGATTGTGGAATGCTGAGCTGTTGAATGGACTAAATTGTTTCTCCTCACGCCATATTTTGTAGTAGATGGTAAATTTTTATAAGCGCGAACGAAATATCCAATTTAGACTTCTACACCAAATGGATGGAGCATTGTTAGTGAAATAAACTTTGTTGTTGTTGTTGTAGAATTCTAAACAGCCCGAGATCAAGAGAATTCGAGATACGTACGGTTTAATTTCTCGACTTGTTGTATAGCCCACATAGGAATCATTAATCATAACATGGTCTACTTGAAGATCCTTGTCTAGCATTTATCTCTCGGTTAGTCTTGTTTTATAGAACGAATAGCTTAATGCCATATTCTCTTCAAATTACGGACTATGATAATCTATTCTTACTTTGTGAAAATGTTTAAAATTTTAAACCTAAATTTTCCTGTTTATATTTATTCTGTTTGCCTGCCATATATATTTAAACAGATGACAAGAAATCGTCAAACATTAACAATTCAATTATTCCATTTCCACAACCCTTTCAACTAAAATAAATTCCTTTCCCACGGGAAAATATTTCAGTACATCTTCTGCAAGAAACAGATTTTGTTGTTTCCCCCTTTTAACGTCAAGATTTCCTTCTTTTAAGACAAGGACACTGGCTACAATTTTATAAAGAAAAACTTTGGAAAAGGAATTTGACGTGCTACTGAATGTCGACATCGGCTGGATTATTGAATAAAATTTTCTAAATTAACTAGTATATGTTGTAAGAAGTCCTTTTAATTATAATAACTAAGCAAATAAATAAACTTTCATTTTTATTTGTCGCGGAGCTTTATGTCGCCGAGCCAATCAAGGTTTTATATGGCTTTGTTTACATATCATCGAGGGGTTTTGACATAATGTAATGTACAATTAAAGTTAGCTATGACTTAAAAGACGATTTTATCTAATCTTTCTAGTTTTATACTAATAGTTTTCGTTCTTATATTCTTGATTTTTTGTTCCTTGATTTCTTCCTCTCCATTATTATTCTCTTTTCCTTCTTTATCGCTTTATATCTTGACCCAATACAGAGATAATAATATATTATATAAGGGATTTGACCATGTTAGAATTTATGAATAAGATGATTAAACTAAAATAAGATGTAATTTTTTTTGTTAACTGTCTTTTTGGTATGTTTTTTGGTAGGTATATGAAAAATTATTCAATGAATATACTGTGTGTGTGTGAATATGTCAATTGTTGATGCATATGACACGTTCTGCAATGCACTGAATCACTAATGCAAGTGGCTTACGTGCATGATTTTCATCACTAGGTCCCTTTTTTCCTAAATCACGAGTAGGATGAGAACTTTTCCACGCGTCTTAAAAATTAGGTCGTCATTGGAATTACATATTTTGAATTAATTTGATAAGAAAGTGTAGTTTGAAACTTTCAACTATATTCATATATATATACACAAACCTTTATAAATTAATATTTAATTCATTAATATCTCACTAAATTAATAATTTTTTCGGATCCCAAATTACTATTTAGATCCAAATATCATTTCTTAATAAACTAATAAAATATCATAAAAATATATTAGTTCTAATATTATTAATTTATAAAATTTTTACTGTAATAATATATACACAAGTAATAAGTATATAATAAAATTCTTGATATTTCAATGTAGCTACAGTTTATCGTTTGGCAGTATGCATTGCAACAGTATGATTCTTAATTTTAGATAAAACTGTACGATATTTACTAGTTAATTAATGGGAGCGTGATTTATAAATATTAAATTAAGGACGAATAAATGCATAATTACTTTTGTCATTTTGCTGTTTGAAGAGAATGTTTGGAATGTTCAATAACTTCTCTTTCACGGACTAGTTGTGTAATACTCTTTGAAAACGTCATTATATATCATCCCATTTGTCCTATACAAGTGAATACGAAAACCAAACAAATTTTTTTTTAAATGAACCACGCGAGTCTTCTCGGACTCCGATCATTGGATTGTGTTAGAATCTCACATCAGTTATAAAAAAGGAATAACATTAGTATATAAAGGATATGGACCAATTCACTCATTGCCAATTGGTTTTGAATCAGAAGTTCATATAACTTAACATAGTATCAAAACTTCGTTTGTTGATCCAAGTAGAATAGTCCAAAAAAGGCTTATTACTGGTTCTAACATGGGATTCGGTTCGAGATTGACTGATAAGAGCCATCATCTTAAGGAAACGTGTTAGAATCCTACATCAGTTATAGAAAGGGACTAGCACTAATATATAAAGAATATAGATCAATTCATTCATTGCCAGGTTTTGAGTCAGAAGTCTATATAACTTAACATGGTATCAAAGCCTCGTTTGTTGATCCAAATAGGGTGGTCCAAAAAAATCTTATTACCGGTTCTAAAATGAGATTCATTTCGAGATGGATTGATAAGAGTCATCATCTCGAGGGGGCGTGTTAGAATCCTACATCAGTTATAGAAAAGGACAAGTATTAGTATATAAATGATTATTGTCAATTAATTTTGATCAGAAGTCCATATAACTTAACAGATTATTTGATCAAACAAATATAAATATACATATATATAACTGTATATGTTTTATATTATCTCTTAGTGTTTGCAAACATTTTCTAGAAAACTATCTATGTTGTATAGAAATTAGGTATGAGCGGCTTTCAAATGTCATGTCTTTTTTCTAGATAATATAGGTGAAAATAAGTAATGTTATCGAAAACTACACACAACAAATTCATCAAGTTTTAATTACATAGTATATTTCAAGCGACAGTGTCAGTTTAGGAATTTCTCAATTTGATTTGATCTGATCTTTGAATAGGCAACAAATTTGCCAAACTCATAAAGGAAAAGAATTTTCGTATGACATCATTTGATTCTGTGAGGAAACAATAAACTGACTATTTACTACCTAGGAAGAGAGATAGAGGTCATAGCTTTGAGTATTCGAGAGTTGTACACAATCATATATTTGGTAACCAAAGCCTTTTTTTGGTCAAAATGTTAGGTATTTTATTTTTACAAATCCACAATCTTATACTCCTTTCTTTCCTAATTGATTATATTTTTAAGATTTTCACACATATTAAGAAAATATATTAAAATTTGATTATAAATACATCATTTTATAATTAACAAATTCTAATAATTCTAAACCAATAGTATTCAATTATTTTTTTAAAAATTTAGAATTTATCATCAATAACTAATTAAACATGGATAACAAAAAAATATGATCTGTTTGAAATAAAAAAATTTCTTAGAAATATGATCAATAAAAAACGGGGGGAGTAATTATTAATGGTTTCCAGCTAAATGCTTTGCAAAATCCGACATCCGGATGTAATTATAGCCCTAACGAATCCGGGAGAATCTTAATTAAACAATAATTATTCGAAAAAGTAGTATGAACATACACAATCAATGAACTCAACCACATACATCTGGATCCGACAATGTATACGTACGTGCCAAGTGTACATCTATATATTATCATTTTATGTATAGATAGAAACGTAACAGATGCCCAATATACTCTTACGTACGTACGAACTAGACGCAGCCATACATTAGTACATTACAAGTTCTTACTTAAAAATTAACAATAACGAAATTTTGTCTATCCAAATGTGATTACTTCGTTAGGATCTGTCGCATATGAGTTCCTACGTACTTCTGCATTATAATTATTTCAAATCCATATTTATTGTTTTCTATAAACTCCATACAAACTTAGAGATATCAATAAAATTATACAAAATATATACACATACCCTAGTTTTGTGTTACCCCAATAATGGTACGTTTCATCTTTGGAATAATTAATTAAGAAAATTGCTTTGAATCAGAATAAACAAGAGAGCTTATCTCCTCCCAACTTATGGTGCTTTGATCTGCCGAAGTACTTGTGGCAGCTCCTGAGAACAAGTCGATAGTTTCGTCCTGGAAATTCCCAAACCATTGATGATCAATACTTGTGGTAAGCAATGGAGAGTTTGTGTTAGTGCTCAAGATCGAATTCATGGAGAAACCCTCTCCTGATCCTAAGTGGTTATGATTAGGATCTAACAAGAGTTGAGAAAAGGAGAGATCATCAAACGCATTTGTCATCGAATCTTGATGATGATCATGAGGGTTTGTTCTCTCCAGTTCTTGATCTTCGATTTTGACCATGTTCTTGATGATCACTTGTTTACTATCTTCTTGGTCGTAGAACGAGTTGGTTTGATTCATGAAAAGAGTTGGTACTTGAACATTCTGATGAAGTAGTGGCCATGTGAACATTGTTTGGTCTTGTCTCATGATGAAAGAGGGTTGGATTTGTTGTTGTTGTTGTCTCTTCATCATGAACATCATCTCTTGATGTTCCATACAAGCTTCTTGAAGCTCCTTGCGTTGTTTGTTAATAAGCTTCTTCTTGAGCCTCGTGTTCCAGTAGTTCTTTATATCGTTGTCTGTTCGCCCCGGCAATTGAGCAGCGATTATAGACCACCTTTATTAAAAATTCAGACATCATGATATAAGTAATTAATTAAGAGGTTTCCACATGATATATTTGACGATTTACATAAATGAATATAGATTAATGAATCGTATTCGTACCTGCTACCAATAGTAAGATAGAGGTTGCAAATGATATTTTCTTCTTCCTCAGAGAAGCCACCATGTTTGATGTTTGGTCTTAGATAGTTAAGCCACCTCAGCCTACAACTCTTCCCACATCTTTTCAAACCTTGAATCACAAGCAAGAGAGAGGAAAACAGATCAGAAAGAGAATCACAATATTATATATTGACATATTTCAGTTTGGGACAAACATATCATTATTAGGAAGAGCTACAAACTCTCTTTCGGTCTTTCCTAAGGCATAAGACAAAAGAGCCACATCCATGGACCATGCCGGTGGACTAGCTAGCTAGTATATATATTGATTCCAAACATATGAATGAAAAAAAAGGAGTAACTATTAATACCAATCTTGTGAGGCAAAGCGATCCAATTGCCTCCTGTTCCACTCGTTTCGATATAAGATTTGAGCTTTGCATCTTCCTCAGGAGACCAAGGCCCTTTCTTCACGTTCTCCTTATCACAACATGGTGCTCTTCCCATCTCTTCGTGAGGTTTCGTTGCTTTCTTGGTCTTGATCTTGGTGTTGTTCTTGATATAGGGCTCTATTTTCTCTCTATATGATCAAGATTATGTTGGTGGGTAAGATGGTGTGTGATTATAGGGAAAATATTATGTGAACGCAGAAAAGAAAGAAAAGGAAACTATATAATAGCTGGAGGAGCTAGTATTGTGATGCGATAGAAGATGTCAAAAAGTCTTTGTAAGAAAAGATGTCAAAAAGTAATGAAAATTTTATTTTGAAACCAAAAAATCAAAAAGTAGCTTTTTGGTCATTAAAAATATTATAACCCAGCATAATTATATAATATTATATATACAATATTGGAATTATTGTAATGAACGCAAGTCTTTGAAGAAATTTCTCTAGCTTCTTTCTAAGTCCTAACGATATATTGACTGTCTATATGTTTTAAAAGTATGATATAGAATCAGATATTTTTACGGTAATTTACACTAAGTTATTTGATAAATTAATTCATGTTTGCATTTCTAGTATGTTATGTATTATTGATTGGATTTTCAACTATGAAGTTATACATCTTTGCAGCTGAGAATGAAAAAAGATATGTGCTAAATGTAGATTGAAACTAAATATAAGAGTAAAATTTCGTATGTTAGGTGAGCAAAATTGCCAAACTGAAGAAATTTTACCTCGGATCCGGTAAACTAATTAATCCAATATAAATTTTAAAAACGTGATAGATCTTATTTTCCCCGTTACAAAAGAGTGATAGATCGTAGTTCGTTTATTTAAATGGTTAGACATAAAATTTTAATTGTTAGGAATAGGCCAATAACAGTTTAACAAATGGAATACAGACACTTCAAAGGAAACAATAAGAAGATCTCTCGCATTAGTGCAAAAAGCCAAGGTGGTCAGGTCTCTTAAGAGAGCCTAATTAATAAACCCATAATGGTTAAATCAATTATGCGATTGACCTAATAGCGATATGTCCCATATATTCATATCAAAACTTAATCAAATATGTAGTATGGATATGAATGTATTTAGAGCCGTAATTTAGCATGTGAAAATAAAGCAATCATCATAACTTTGATTTTGAAAAAAAAATATGTTTTAAGCTAAATTTATAATTTTAAATTGGTATTTTCTTTATTGGCTGACTTTAGTTGAATAGTTAAAAGAAAAAGAGTAAAATAAATGACCGACGCTTCTAGACGAACAAAAAAGATTGACTTGAGGTCAGATTGGAACTAAAGGTTTTAAAAGTCAAAGCACTTGGAGAAATAAAGTCAGTAGCGATTCATATCATTGAGTTTTTCACGCTGTTTAAATGTCTTTCATATAAAAAAAAATATTATTGAAAAAGTAAATAAAGTTCTGGACTTTGAAGCTAAAAAGGTTACAAAAAAAGGCAAGAAGTGTTGTTCAGATTGCAACACCATTGGTAGGAGGAATTGGTCTTGTAGTTGTAGCTCATCTCTTTTTTTTTTTTAATATATATACTGAATATTACTGAATCATGACTGATAATTTTTTTTGTGTGGAGATAATAGTTAAAATAAACTAAAAGAGTAAATGAAGAGAGGTTCATATATTTTAATTTTTAAGTAGGCATCTCAATTTCATGTCAACAAAAAAAGAAAAGAAATAAAGTAGGTATTTTCTTTTCACTTTTCAATGATTTAATATTTTGGCTACTTTTTGTAAGGACCCATTTTTAATGTGTGTTTTGGAAGACTGTCAACGTAAAAAAAGTTGTTTCCATGAAAAAAACACTTCTCTTTTCCTTTCTTTATTAAAAGTTTTAAAACAAACATAAATTTTTAGATTACTAAGTTCAGTAGATAGCTATGTTATTATCTCGTAATCATGAGATAATCATGACATCCTGTAAAGTCGTAATATATCCAAGAGTTTTCTTACATATTGGAATCCAACTTAGTTAAAATTCATCTAATTCATGATGGTTAAGTGATTAGAGAAACCATTGGATGTAAATATGTAACTAGAAACAAAATATGTAAAGATAAAAAGATTATTGGTATGAGGTAACAACAACATCTACTGATCTTGAACCAGCTAAGTTATAAGATCTGAACATTTAGATCAACCAGATTCTAAACAATCCAACTTGTAGCTTCAATCAGAATCAAAGACCAAAAGAAAATGAAACCAAAACTATGCATCCAAATTGATTAGATGCACTTTGCCTTTGTTCAACTCAGATTCACAGTCCACTTCATGTTGTCTTCACTCAGACCCATCTGCAAGCTTGTTAGAACAGTGTAGAGTTGCTTTGAGACAGTTCCAAAGGTACCTTCTCCGTAAGACACTCTGCGTGTGTATTCAAGAAAAAGAAACTCTTATGACATACAAAAAAGGCGAAAGCTTTACAGCATTTTTTAGGTTGGGTTTTTGGGATACAAAGAGAAAGAGGTTTTACCTTTTGCCTTTGTAAGTAATGCTTCCAACGGGAGAGACAACCACCGCGGTTCCCGTGCAGAAAACCTCGTCCGCTTCTAGTAATTCGTCTACTGTCACATTACGTTCCTCCACCTGCGTGATACCAAATAAGCATGGTCTGTTACCACAAGCTAATAGTGGTGTGCTATGATCCGCTTTAAAGATGTGATTGTTGTTGAGAATTTGAAGAAGAGGAGAAATTACCTGGAACCCTTGAGTTCGAGCCACGTCGATAATACTTTTCCGTGTAATCCCGGGTAAGATGGTTCCTTTTATTTCAGGAGTAGAGATCACATTGTCCTAGCAAAGAGAGTAAGCAACAAATGTTGGTAAACAAAACCCGGTGCTAGAGTCTTTATCTCATCTCCTTAAGAATTTAGACTGATGATAAAGCGAGAGACATCTTATAGAATCTATATGCCATCATTGGATTCCAAAAGATTGTATTTCTTTTACCTTCACAATGAAGATATTGCAAGACGAGACCTCCTCAAGAAATCTATTGTAAATGCAATCAAGATACAAAACATCTGAATATCCTTTGGCTTTCGCAATCGACTGTGCCTTGAGTACCTAGATTATAAGTTACCATGTGTAAGTACAGAAGCCAATCCATAAAAGATAAAGAAATAAGCTTTTACTTACTGCAGCGTAATTTCCTATGGTTTTAACACCTCCGGTACCACCAGGAGTTGCACGATGAAATTCACTTTCCACGATCAAATTGATCGGTGCCACACCTTCCTGACGTCATATTACATATATCCATACAATCATTTAGAAAGAAGAAAAAGGGAGAAACATACAACAATGTAAGATATTTCGATTTTATCGAAGACCTTGAAGTAGTTTCCAACAGGCGAAACGTAGATAAGGAAAGTATATTCTGGTGCAGGCGCAAGACCAAGAACAGCTCCTGTTCCCATTAGCAATGGTCTTACATATAAGGAACCTTTACCTGAAGGTGGAACCTAAATACAAGAAGACATCACCCGCGCATTAAAACAAAATTTAAACAACTTTCTCTGCATATCTGAAAGAAAGAAAAGCTGTCATTATTACCCAACGTTTGTTTGCTAATACAGTTTTTTTCACAGCTTCGACAAACTGCTCAATGGTTGGAGCAGGCATACACATCCTCTCAGCACCGTTTCTCATACGGATTGCATTCTCTTCGGGACGAAAGAGGAGGATATTACTACCGTCTTGCTTTCTGTACGCTTTTAGTCCTTCGAACAATCCCTACAGACAAAGGGATTGCAATAGAATACATACACAAATAAGACTCGTATAATCCTAAATTCCAGTCGCTCTCACAACACATTTTATGACATCTCTCATCATCAACTGCAGAAATAAGAGGATTATTCCGTGCAACAGAGAAGGTTAGATTCAGTAGATGGCAGAACTCCTAAAACTAGATGCAACTAACATAGCAACTAGTATACTTAACTCATCGGCAGATTGTGTTTCAGTGTCAAGAATCTGAAAAAATTTCTCCATACTTTCAAATCCTTTTAACTTCCTAAAAGATTCTTGAGTAAGCAAGTAGATTAAAATCCTTTCATAGAACTCATTAATGTAAAAGACAGGACTTCAAAAATGTGACAAACTTGTACATAAGTGCAAATCCTTACCTTAATCAACTACGACAGATTAAGCTCGTTTCATCCAATTTGTTACAGTAAAGGACATGAATTTTAAGACACTAGGAAGCAAAATCGAAAAATTCTTCACCTATTTTCAAATCCTTAATCCCACAGAAAAAACGGTTTTTGATTCACAGACTAAGCTTGGTTTAATCAAAGACATGGCATTAATTAAAGGACATGACTTTGAAGAGAACTAGGAAACAAAACCTGTCCATAGTTGAGTACACCAGCAGATGGGCTGACTTCAATGTTCCCAAAACGTTGCAATTCACCATTTGAGAACTCTCCATCGATATTACATTTCATCACATACATGTAATCAGTTGACTTAAGCCCAAATCCAATGTTATCCCAATCAATGTCGGCTAATTCAGACACCTCAGCTCTATCACAACATACCAGAATCTCATCAAAAAAAACCACAAATTGATTTCTGATTCAGACGAACTCGAGTAACTCAAAACCAGTTCAAAATGAGAAATAAAAAACAAGAACCTTGAAGAAACAGCGTTGCATCGAGAAGTAGAGATTCCGCCATTGATGGGACTTGACAATACAGAGAAAGAAGACGAAGAATGCTGAAGCTGTGAATATAATCGAGAAAAAACGTCAGATCAAACAGAACAGTAAGAGAAATCGATAAAACAGTAAGGAAAAGGAAAAAAAGAGTTGACCTTTAAGGAGGAAGACGACGGCGATAAGTTCCGAGTAGAGGAGAAAGAATGGAGGCGCGTGGTGAAGGTACGTGAAGGACAAAGTAGGTAATTTTGATTAATGCTCGGTGATATTGCTGCTCTCTCCATTTCTCTCAAAATGTATTTGTGTTATCTCGGGAAGTTATGTTCGAATCTTCTTCTTTGATACGACGGCAATGGAAGAAAGAGGGAGGCTCAGACGTATTTATGCGACTTTGCCCTATCAACTAATTTCTATTTATTTTTTAATCCAATTTTTTTCTGTCTACAAACAAAACACAATTTTTTTTAACATTATACAATATATTTTGTTTTTGTTATTGTTGAAGATAAGACAATATATTTTTGTAATATAATAAAAATCGTTTACACTTAACAAAAAATGGAATTAAAAAAACCAAAATAAATTTTTTATTTTGCATAGTCTAAACTTTATCTTTAACTAATTACTGAAATATATATATATATATATTTAGAATTGGGTTTATTGTGTAATATATTTAACTTTGCGAGATTTGTTGTAAGATGAAAAAGAAAAAAAAATTAAAGGTGTAATTAGAATCATATATGAGAAACCAAAAAATGTGTAAAATCATATGAATTAGAATTTTTGTTTTTTTTCAGTTGACAGAAGAAAATTATTAACATTTTGTTGTTAAGCTCGAAATGGAAAGACATTAAAAAAAAGTACTCTCTCCGTTTCAAAATATAAATCGTTTTAGAAATTTTGTAGTATTTCAAAATATAAGGTGTTCTCATATTTCGATGTAACTTTTTATTTTATTAAATATTGTGTGACCAATAATAATTTACAATTTTTTCTATAATTGATTAAATTGTTTTTATTTATATATTAAATAATATTTTTTTAAAATAAAAGTAATTTTTTAATATGCGTGCTTTAAACTAAAACGTCTTATATTTTGAAATAAAAGGAGTACTTTAAAATGGAAAGATTAACAAGAAAATAGCAGAACAGAAACAGAAAAAGTTTGTTCAGTGCTCACAAAGACACCAACTAGTTGCATAACTCCAAAAGATCACGTGTTTAATGCGTTGGTGTGTCTCCTCTCTTGAAGATGAAATGGGCCTAGCCCAGCACCAGTTTGGCTCGAGCCTAAAACCCAACATGGAGAATGGTGGGAATACAAATAGCTTAGCAGCCACCATAGAGAAATTCAGGCTTGGTAAAGAATCACATGCGATCCGTGACAGAGGCAGTGATCCCTGAAGCGAGCTACAAAGCCCTAAACTAGATTATGAACACTGACTTGATAAATATGCCTACCTAATTTTATGAAAGACCGATCAATTCAATCCCTGACTAGATTATATGACCTAATTCTAAACCCTAAATAATAAATAAATAGAAACACATTCTAGATCTTAATAGTACTAAATGATAAACTCGAAACTGATTTTAATTTTAAAAGAATTTGCCTCTTTTCCTTAGTTTTATTTTCTTAATTGTCCACAAACGTATATGGTTAGTTCGGTTATTGAGAGTAATATTTTGGATTATTGTTGCTTGTTTCTTTTCTTCCATGTGTTGAAGTCTCATTGGTTTCTGAATTGTGAAGCGAAACGAATATACATTAGGATTCTCTTACAAAGAATCAGAAATGTGATATAATTGTGTCGGTAAAACCAATAAGACGGGAGAAAGAAACAAACGTTTCAATTCAAACACAAAAGAACATATCTAAAACTAAAACAACAAGGTTATTTTTTTTTCTTGTTCTTGTAACTCAATTAAATGACTCTGTTAAAATCTTGAGACTTAGTATCTTCGCATGTAACATAATATGATCGTCCTACTCACCATTTTCAGACATACACTCTTTGGATATTCGAAAATGTCCACCAGAACGTAGCTTTCGTAAGATTCATACTGAAAAAATGTATATAAAACAAATATTCTTATTGATTCTTTTATATCTTTTGGCATCTCAAAAGTCAAGGTTATCCAAGAAATTAATGGATATCGAAGATCGCAACAACACCTAAAGGATTTGATTTTTGATGGGTCGAAATCAAAGTTGGGTATATATATATATATATGGCTAATAATAATGAGAGAGTGATGTAATAAATGCTTCATGTAAATTAGATTCTTGCTTCAAGACAAGGGAATAGAGAGTGGAAAAAAGATCTTAGGACCATTTGATTCATTAAAGACACTAGACATACATTTGCAATAATTGTTAGTGAGCTTTCACTTTCTTCCTTCATCAGCATATACTGATCATCAGTCCCACACACACACATGACACATTCATACCTTATTTCCTTCCTCTCTCCGTCTCTTTTCACATGGAATGTCTTCTTGTGCCGCAACAGCTACGACAATCAGATACAATCCAAAAGGGTAATCCAAAGGTGAGAATGTATGAATGGTTTATTTGGATAGAATATGTAAAGAAAACCGGATTTGATTTTTCTTTTTGAAAATAAAGAAAATAAGAACCAATGTCATCACTATGAAACCACTACTTTTTAAAGTGTTTTCTTGAGTTTTAAAACCAAATAAAGGTTACTCATAAAGTTTTTTAAGAAGAAAAAACGCCCAAAGTGTTATTTTACTGTTGATATACTTGAACCGGGCAGCTTAATCATATACTTAAGTATCATAACTTTATGTATATGCATAATGTTCTCGACATTCGAAATTTCTAACATTTATCTTACGAATTTCAAACCTTGATGTACATAATTCAAAACTCCTACTAAAGGGTAAAACTAGTCGAATATATTTGTGGAGAAAAAACAGTAAGAAGTGAAATAACCTCAAGAGTTAAACCACTAAGACCGGACTCATTGTTACCTTAACCGAAGAGGTGGGCTAATTAAGTAAATTAAATTTTATACCGAGACGTCGGAGACGAGACGAAAATGACAAATTTGCCCCTCGATCAGCTATCGCCGGGAATTCTAATTACTGAGGAGATCCGGCGGACTTCCTGAATCCAGCGATGATTCATTTTTCACCTGAGATTTCTCCGTCACGTCTGAATCCGCCGCATGCTGCTTCATAACAGGCATCTTTGGGATCTCGGAGAGAATTTGAACGACTTCACGCATCGTCGGCCGCTCCACCGCTTGTTCTTCAACGCAGAGCAACGCAACGTAGAAGACGTGCGTTACTTCGTGGATTGGTACGGAAGAGAGTCTAAGATCGATTACTTTAAGCACACATTCTTTGTTTGAATCCGTCATGCTTCGAACCCACTGAACAATATCAACGCCGTCGCCAAATTCTCCGACTGGTTTCTTCCCGGTGATGAGTTCCAGAAGAACAACCCCGAAGCTATACACATCGCTCTTCTCATCTACCTTCAATGTATATGCGTATTCTACAAGAAAAGGAATCAATAGTTCAGAGCATTGACACACACACACCAAGTGTTTGATTAAATGCCAATTTTACCAAGAGTGACTTTTTTTTTTTTTTTTTTTTTACCTGGAGCTATGTAGCCGTAGGAGCCAGCAATGGCAGACATACATTCAGAAATTCCGGAGTCTTGGAGGAATTTTGCGAGACCAAAGTCGGCGACATGAGCTTTGAAGTTGGAATCGAGGAGGATGTTGTTAGATTTGACATCTCTATGAACAATCAACGGGGAACAATCATGGTGTAGATAGCAAAGACCCTTAGCTGCTTCAAGAGCTATTTTGTAACGTGTGTCCCAATGTAAATGACCTCCTTTTTTTCCATGAAGAACCTCTCCTAGGCTTCCATTAGGCATGTATTCGTATACTAGGAGATTCGTTTCGTGGTTAGAGCAAAACCCGAGCAGCCTCACGATGTGCCTGTGTCTTATCCTTCCTAGCGTCTGAATCTCGGCGTTAAACCCGTGATCATGGGAAGATCCATGGGACATTGTAGCTAATCTCTTTACGGCGACATGATCCCCTTTAGGCATCACGCCTTTGTAGACAATCCCGGCACCACCTTTACCGATAATGTTGTCTTCCTTGAGAGAGTTCAAGACATCGTCGCAAGTGAAGTCTAGTCTCTGGAAAGCAGTCAATCTCCAGGCCTTGGACTCACTCGCCTTTCTCAATGATCGAGCTTTGGCTATGGCCACTATAGCAAACACCATTGAACAAAAGAGCAATCCAAGGACGAGTAACAGTTTCGTAGTAGCAGATAAAGTTTTAACATGAGGCTGGTGAGTTCCTTTGCCGTCTTTACAAGGACCCAAATACCGACCACAAAGATCAGAATTACCCAAGAACGATGTGTAATTAAAGTAACTGAACTGTCCAGTGCTTGGAACTAAACCAGAGAGATTGTTGTAAGAGAAATCAACCGATGTCAAACTCTGCATTGATGCTATCGTCACAGGTATCGAACCAACAAGATGGTTTCTCGAAAGATTCAAGTAATTCAATATCTTCATACTAGTGATTTCGTTAGGAATCTCACCTGAGAGCTCATTACGACTAAGATCAACAAAAGTTAGCAGCTTACAATGACTAATCTCCGGTGCGATCCGACCCGAGAATAGATTGTGGCTAAAATCCAACTTTGATAACTGCTGAAGCTTCCCAATCTCCGGCGGGATTGGACCAAGGAACTTGTTACCGTCCAGTAGTAGTTTTTGAACACCGAAGAAGTTTCCAATGGCCGGCGGTAATGGACCTGAGAGCTGGTTATTTGACAGACTGATCTGGCCAAGGTTGATAGAGACTCTTCCGCTAACTGATAACTCTCCAGTGAGGTAATTGTCTTGGAGCTCCACTTGGGATAAATTCGGTAACCCGAAAAGCCCTTTCGGAATCGACCCGTTTAGGAAATTCTCACCCATTCGGATCCGGGTCAAAGACTCACATTTCCCAAGCGAATCCGGGATTGAACCAAACAAGAAGTTGCCGAGGGTAATCAAGGTCATTAACCGATTACCGAAACACATATTCGGCGGTAGAGATCCGGTGAGTTTGTTGGATGAGAGATCAAGAATCACTAATTTACCGTTTTCCCCCAATCTCTGAGGGATGCTACCGGTGAAATTGTTCTCCCAAAGCTGTAACACCTCAAGCTCCGGTAATTCACCGATGAACTCAGGTATAGTACCGTACAGCTTGTTTCTGAAGAGATTCAAAAGCGTTAAGTTCTTCAGCTCTGCGAAACTCGTCGGAATCTCTCCCGTGAACATATTGTTAGACAAATCCATTGATTTTATGCTTGAAATCAATCCCAACTCCGGAGTTAATGGCCCCAAAAACGCGTTTACTTGGAGAAACAACGTATCGAGTTTCTGAAGCTTCCATATCTCCGGCGGAATCTCTCCGGTTAAATTGCAATTAGCAGCGTCGAACCGGACAAGCTCTGATAAATTTCCAATCTCAGGTGGAAGACCATCTTCGAAAGCGTTGAAGTATCCGATGTAGAGTTCCCGAAGAGTCGTTAGGTTTCCGATCTCCGGTGGGATTTTCCCGATTAGTTCGTTACCGGAAACCGCTAGATATTCTATAACAGACCAGCTTCCGTACGTCGCCGGAATACGTCCAGAGAAGTAATTCCCACCGAGGTGAAGATGCCGGACCTGTGTCAAATTCGTGATTGAAACAGGCAAATCTCCGGTCAAATTGTTGTTATACAAATCGAGAACACGGAGATTCACTAATCCAGCGGAGAGTTCATCGGGATATGAGCCGTTGAAGATATTGTTGGAGAGATTAAGATGGCGAAGCTCCGATAGATTGGCGATTTCAGCTGGAATAGGACCTGAGATCTGATTAGAAGCGAGTGATAGATTCTGCAACAGAGGTAAATGAGCTACGTCGGAGGAAAGAGTTCCCGAGAGGTTAAGGCCAGAGAGGTCAAGGGAGGTCACGTGCCGGAGAGAGACGTCGCACGTGACACCAGTCCATAAACAGAAGCTTGTTGAAAGCTTCCATGAGGTGAGAGGTGAGTTTTCGTTGCTTGTGAAGGAGGATTTGAGAGAGAGAAGAGCATTGAGCTCGGAGATTGGTCGTGTGATGGTGAAGGAATGAGAAATGTGGAGGCGAAGGAGAAGGAGGAGAAGAAGAAGCTTCATGGCTATCTGTTTTCTCTTTCTGTGTAAGTTAGGGTTTGGTTTTAAAATATTGATAGTGTGGTGAGGGTAAGTGAGGAAGATGATGAAGATGGCGTGTCTTTTACTACTATATTGTAAATCATTTGATTTTTTTTTTGGATTATACTTGGAGGGAGATTTTTTAAGAAACATTGGTTTTTAGAGATAGTTAACACATAAACTTTCTGAAAACAGAAAACAAACAAAAAACCTTCAAGTTTAAATACTTCAAATATGGTAGAAGCCAAAAATAAAATCTTTAAAAATTTATTTATTTTGTATATATACAAGAACATATATGAGTATAATGGATGGAGTTTAATGAAATATAGGATTAGAGAAGAAAAGAAAAAGATAATTTCATCAGGTTCATTAATTTTATTTTGGAGTTTTGTTGTTGTTAAACGTGATGTTACCAAATCTTGACAAATACCTCTAGTAAGTTGTAAAATTACGTCACATATTATGGACATAGTTATACTAATAGACAGGCATAATGTGTTGTATATCACTATCTACTCCAACTAATAATTCATAAGTCATAAGGATGTTTTGGAGATGATTAGATGAACGGTCCTGATGTTATAGTTCGACGGGAAAATATGGAGCCCGCCACTGGTATTCATAAACTTTACCGATTTTATCGAGGGACTCGCATTTTTTGAACGAGGTATGAAATTGGACCTAAACCCTATGACCAAACTCAACACTTAAATGACTAAAACACCTTTTAAACGGCATGATAAACACATTGTTACCATAAAAGTGTAAGGACCACAACAAGGCCCAAGGCATGATCAACAAAAACCAGAGAGCCAGTGTCTGATGATCAATTGAAAATGACGAGAATAACCCTGAGATGACGCAGGGTACAGTTTTGATAGGTAGGGACACGATCGTAACTCTGATTGTGGAAGGTAGTCAGGAAAAACACAGTCCTTCGTGCATCATATTCATCTTTTGCCAGTTACCACAGTTTCACTGATCAACAATAATGGTTTGTACAGTAAACTATAATATGTGGTTTTCCCATATTTTCTTTTTCCTGATTATATATCTCACAAGATTTTCTAATTTGATTTTAATTTTCTCTCGTAAAGATAAGTCGTACTCAGATTAGGTAATTTTTGGCTGTCGTATATATGGACCCGGACCAATAGAATAATTTTGTTTTTCCCATATGCAACGCACTTCCTTGAACTAAATAACAAAATAAAATTAGTGAGAAATTGTAATAATGAGAGCATTTCTAGTTTAATATATTTACCTCGAATGATAAGAATTGGTATGCACGTGTGTGTGAGGCAAGGTCTACATTTTGTGCGTTAATTATACTTTTGGATAGGTGTGTATGAAGATTTTTTTTGTCAAAGCTTGATTTTGAATTTGGTACCAAATCAAATATATTAATCTGACAGAAAGATTATGTTAGCACTAGACATAACAATTGTTGTTTGCTATGAATACACAACATATTTTTTAAAAATTAATATAAAACAAACTTTAAATAAGCCATATGAACCTTATGTCGAGTTATATTTGAGTCATTTACAAATAGTTTGTAAAATCTATTTGAAAAAAGTCTTGACGAAACATTGGATTTAAGGAAAGGGAAGAGATGAACATAACCAAAAGCTTTAAACATAACAGTAGGGTAACATTCCTCTGGTCTTCTCAATGCATATCCTCTTCTACAAGATTGTGACTAATCGACTATCACAATCTTTACTCTTATAAAGTTTTTTTTTTTGTTAAATGTCTTATTAATATATATCTCAAGAACATTACACAAAGAACCAAAGGTAAATTTTTTGATCTTTGTATCTTATGGGAGAGACAAGTATGACTCAGTCTTTATAAAGAACTGTTGCTTTCTGTTGAATCATGTAAACAGAAAGACACGCTGTAAAAGCAAGCAGCCCACTCGTGTAGCTAAAAGACAGAACAAAGGTCACAGTCATCTTTTTGTTTTCGAAGTTGAAATAAGAGAGTGGGTTCAAATTTTCAGGTGGTCCATTTCAAAATTTGAAGTGCGCAAAAAAGACTTTACAATAAAAGTGAAAAAATGATAAAATGGGACAGGACCAGACCAGGGGACCATAAGCTTCATCATCATGGCACAACCAACTACCATACATTATCTACTTTTACTCATATAATGTACTTTGAATCATCAATATGAAAAAAATTTCAATCCTGGAACGCTTTAAAGCCAATAGTATTTTAGGAACACAGACAAGCATGGCAGCAGATTGATAGATACAATGAATTGAAAAGGGAAAAAACTGTTGTGATAGATTTGCGTATACTCTCAAGTCCCTTTGCTCTTGAAGGATTCGAGGAGTTTGTCTTTGCCTCAAGGCCTACTTAAACAGTTCTGAGTAACATAGACAACTTTAAAACCTGTCTAGCACTTCCCCTACAGAGAGAAAATTTGAATTCGATATAATGAAGTTAGAATCAATATTAGAATTTTCATCTAAGAAAGTGAGTAATGGATGATTACAGCAAAGAAAAAATGGGAAAGTATATATACCTTACATGGATGATTTTTGAAGAGAGTGTTGGGTCATTATTTCTTCTGAGTCCAAATTCTCACAGACTTGTCGAGTGACCCTGATGCGATCAAGTTCTCTGTCGGGTGGCATGCCACTGTCATGACGGGCTCAGTATGACCCTCAAGTTTCTGAACCTGTTTCCTGGAGTTCAGCTCCCACATGTATACACAGTTGTCCTCGGATCCACTGACTATTCGCTTTCCATTTGTGACGGAGAACGCAGAGGAAAGACAGTACTGTGAGTTGGCGTGGCCAGTGTATGTTTTGAGGAATTTAGCAGACGCAATGTTCCACAACCTCTGCAAATTTTGAATATCGTCAAGAGATCAGTGCATTACTGATAAGAGTAAATCTATTAGGATATTCCCCACTTATCCAAGTTCCTAAATTGTAGTTTCCATTCAACACCAAACAAAGATGTACAATCTTGTTCTTGTTGCTTTTGAAACCTATTAATTAACAACGAATCATGAGAATCTACACCTTCTCTAATACCCTATAGATACAGATATCAAACACCAAACAAAGATGTATCTTCCAAGCTTACAACTGTCTACCATAATGACCCTTCAAAACACTTGAATCTCGATCAATAACAAAACTACTCTAATTTATAACTCTATCAAAGTAAAAAATTTGCAAACTTAGTTAAGAATAGCTTCTTCTACATCAAGTTCCAGTTGACAAAATCTAGAATCTAAGTTAACACATAACAAACATCAAATGAAGAACTCACCAGCGTGTTATCGAGAGTGCCAACGAGTATGAACTTGCCATTGGGAGAGAATCTGACAAAGGAAACAGGAGGATTCTCATCATCAATCAGGGTTTTCATACAATGCCCAGTCCCTGAATCCCAAATACGGCACAATCCATCATAGCTACTCGAAACAATGAGAGACCCATCTCGATTGAAATCAACGGCGGTGACAGGATCAGAATGCGCGGGAAGAACTTTCAAACATTTTCCGGTTGTAACATCCCAAATCCGAACAGTTTCGTCAAACGAACCAGAGACAATCATGTTCGATTGATGATTGAAATTAACACAAAAGGCGTAATTAGTGTGTCCGTTAAGCGTCTTGAGTAAAGAGCCGGTTTCAACGTCCCATAGCTTTAGGGTTTTATCATCGGAAGCTGAGACGATAAATCTCGAGTCTGAAGAGAAGGCAACGTCGGAGATTCCACATTCGTGGCCAATGAATTCTCGTACTGGATCAGCAATTGGATCTCCGTTTGCGTTGATTGTGTAAGTGCGGATGGTTTTGTCGGCGGAGGCGGAAGCGAGGAGACGGCCATTGGAGGAGAATTTGACGGAGGAAACGGCGCGAATGTGGGAAGTTAGGGTTTGTGAATGAATGTAAGGAGTGAAAGATGCTGCTGCTGGAACTTCTTCTGCCATTGGTAACAGAGATTGGAAAATTCAAATGGGAATTACGAAATATTTTGGCGGATTTGATTTTGTTGATTTAGGGTTTTGGAAGAGGAAGGGGTTTTGTCTAAGGAGAGAGACGATCAGTGTTCTTCGAAAAACCCTGACTGTATTTAATTTTAAACAAAATTGTGGGGGTGTATTTTGAAAGATTTAAATACTATTGGGGTGTATTTGAAGTTTCCGTAAATTAGAGTAGTAGTCCTCGCTTCCCAAGCTAAAAACTCTGGTTGACACCGACTCTTCCGAATCTTTTGATTTTTTTGTTTGTTCTTTCTAGCTTCCTCGAACACAAAAGCTTCACTGATCAAATTAGAAATATAGATTTTGCAACTTTTGCTTAATTTTGAGCTTCATATTAATCAACATTTATTCTGAATCAAGATATATCTAACCAGAGATCCTAAACTGAATTAATATCGCAACTAACTTAAGAATCTTAAGTTATCATATAGGTTTTTATGCTATACCAACTATAAATATTTAATGATATTCAATCACCCCGGAGACCGAAACATATTAAACTAGTTTTGTTTTTGTGGTGGTATTTGAACTCTCAAACAAAAAAAATTTTGGCTTAACTAATACACTATTTGAACTGTTGCCACTAATTGAGATTTAGTCTTTAATTACTATCGATCAAAAATATCATTAACACCGACGCTGACTTTTTGTGTTTTCTATTTCATGGGAACAAAAGCTGAACTTTACAAATCAAAATTTATGATAATGTATAATGGTACTTGCACGAGCACGAGATCACATTGAGAGAAAACAAGTCTCATTGCATCCTTAACCAAAAAAAAGGCCTGATCATTAGCTCTCACGAGTCCCAAGCATTCAAAAGAACATTTGTAGTTTTGTATTTTATTCATTTATTTTGTTTTTCTTGCAGATTATATCATGTATTTATAGTCGATAGACATTTGTTTATTATTTTGAAGTATTTATACCCTATTTATAATCCAACTGTGGCATTTTCATACGTGAAAAAATGAAAACGCTAGCTAGCTAAAAAAGTACCTTTATAATGCATAGAGAAAATACCATTAAAAAACTTTCAATTTTACAAATTTTTCTAACTAAAACTTCAAACTATTTGTGTTTTCAAAACAAATATTCAAATTGATAAAAATTTCAACAAAAATCTTAAACTATTTTTGTTTCCAAAACAAACCTCCAAATATAAAGTTTTGCTTACTTAAACCCTCAAATTCTTAAATATTGATCTCAATGAAAATTAATTGACGGTCAACGATAACTCCACAAACGAATGTTAACTATTTGTTAAATTTTGTAAGTTTCGAATAAAATTTTTAGATAAAAAAACTCAATCTTGAGTCTGATTGAGGGTTAACTGACAGTTAACGATAACTCAAGTTAACACAGCAAACACCTGTTAAATATTGTTAACTCCGCCAGTTTCGAATATGAATCTTAGATGAATAAATCGATTTTATGTAGTTGTAAACCCATTTTTTCTTAGTAAATAACTAAATAATAACAAAAATATGTAAAAATGGACAAACATAGTTAACAAATAGTTAACGGGAGTTATCGTTGACCCATAGTAAATCTTCAATGAAATTCAATATTAAAAATTTGAGGGTTTAAATAAGCAAACTTTTATATTTAGAGGTTTGTTTTGAAAACAAAAAATAGTTTGAAGTTTTTGTTGGAAAATTTTATCAACTTAAAAATTTGTTGTTTTAAAAACATAAATAATTAGAAGTTTTAGTTAGAAAAAGTTGTAAAGTTGAAAGTGTTTATGGTATTTTTCCTAATGTATATTAATGAACCGAAAGATTCTTCGGTGAGATATAATCATATAAACTTCAAGTTGAGTTTATAGAACATGCATATTAAATTAGAAATTAACTAGGTGTGAGTATACCCATACTTTTATGTGGGTAGTAGTAATGAATAAATAACTAAGAAAATATTGGTTTCATTTGCAAGATGGGCGAAATAACAAAAAAAAGTAATATAATTTGGCAGGGTTTTAACAATCATATAATATTGGAAGATCCTGGTGAACATCTTGTGATTTTTAGGTGCTATGCATGCTTGTGTACGAGTGAATTGTTGAAAATAAATTATTTTATATATCTCTAATTTTTTATATCGAAAATCGAAACTAGAAGACACCAAACTGAATTTAACCATAATTTCAACAGAAATAATCGAACTAATTTATGTCTAGGCCTCGTAGACTCGTAACGTAACCGGTTAACTTTACAATTGTGAGAACGATTTAACTTTAAGAAAATTTATATTGTTCTTCTAACCAACGTGAAAAAAACTTTTGTCAACAACGAAAAATATTTTATGAAATTATTTTAAACGTCACGTCAGCATATATCGTATATCCTATGGTATTAGATGGCACGTCGTGTACAGAGTTTACAACTTCGTCAAATTAAATTTGTTAAAAATAAATTTGCCACAAAATTCCAAATTAAAAAGCTGTTCGTCTAAATTAAATCACTATTATTATATTTTTAATATCTAAAAAAAAAGTTTAAACCGGATCCACATACACTCTACTTACGTAAAGATCGATCGCTGCCGTTCAGTAAAATATCAACAGCTCTAATAGCGTTACTACATCTTAAACAAGATGCACCGTCATGCATGTGATCCCATCATCCTTCAATATCTCTCCGCACGATCTTTGTTTTCCCTCTTCGGATTTTTATACCAATATTTTTTTCCCCGTATTATGTTTGAGAAATCTCTCAAGCATTTATTGTTTTTATTTCCAGCTTAAAAATCTATTCATAAATTTTGAAACGGTGAATTTTACAGAGAGAGAGAATCTTGAAACTATCAAATATTTGAATTCTATCCTTGAGCTCAGCTCAGCTGAATTCTTCTTCTCTTTGCTCAGATTTTTTATTCTTCGCATATTTTTAGCAGTGAGTTTTTTTTGTTTGTCTTTGATCGTTGAGACTCTCTTTTGGTTTCCGAGAAAATCTGTATAATTTTCCCGCATAATTGAACCTCGCATTAGGAATTTTCTTGCTCTGTAGTGACGAAATGCCAAGCATTAGAGCTCCAGCTGCGAAGAAGACCACTACACTAACGGTTAGCTCTCGTTCATCCCTTAGAATTTCTCCAGTTTAATCCGTATGCATTTCTTCACCGGTTGAATTCTTCGTATTTTCCGGTATAGGTCGCTGTGAAATGTAGACCGTTAATGGAGAAAGAACGTGGCAGAGACATTGTTCGAGTGAATAATTCAAAGGTCTGTTCAGAATTTTGTTTGATTTCTCACAGTTTCTGAATTTTCAATTGAAAAATTTCGCCCTAATTTTTGTTTTCGATTTCAGGAGGTGCTTGTGTTAGACCCTGACTTATCCAAGGATTACCTTGACCGAATTCAGAATCGGACTAAAGAGAAGAAATATTGTTTTGATCATGCATTTGGCCCTGAGAGCACCAACAAGGTTCGTCTCTTTGGGAATTTGTGATTCCTAGGATCTTATAGTTTTTGTTTATGCCGTTGAGAAATTCCTGGAAACAATTAGATTTATAGTTTGTATGTGACTTTCTCAGTAAGTGACTGAACTTGTGGTTTAACATTTGTGTGTTTTTGGATGTAGAGTTATGAATCTAAACATGTTGTGGTTTTCAGAATGTGTATAGGAGTATGTCTTCTGTGATCTCTGGTGTTGTCCATGGACTCAATGCTACAGTGTTTGCCTATGGTTCCACTGGAAGGTATGCAGTTATATAAATTCATGTCAGGCGTTGGGCTTAAATGAGAGCATCCCAGGAAAAATGATGCAGTTTTTTCGTTATCTGACTCAATGATGCAATTTTGTTTAGCGGCAAAACATATACAATGGTTGGAACTCGTAGTGATCCTGGATTGATGGTTCTCAGCCTGAATACTATTTTCGATATGATTAAGAGTGACAAGAGCTCAGATGAGTTTGAAGTGGCTTGCTCATATCTTGAAGTCTACAATGAAGTAAGGCTCAGTCTGATTAAATTGGTTATTGTTTTTTGTTGTGTGGTGGTCTTTCCCATTATGAGTATTACTCTTTCTCCCATAATAATTTGTCTCGACTGCAACTCAGGTTATATACGATCTACTTGAAAAGTCATCTGGTCATTTGGAGCTCAGAGAGGATCCAGAGCAAGGGATAGTAGTTGCAGGCCTGCGATCAATCAAGGTCCATGTACTTTTATTTCCTTCTCGATGCGATAAGCCATTCCTTAATGAACTGTAAAACCTGATTTGCAGAGATCATTTTAAAGTACTCCTTGTACTATGGTTTAGAATTTAGATTAATAGTTCTTTGTCTGCCTTCCAGTTTGTATACGTAAGTAGTTCTATTAGAGTTCTCTGCTGATGAAGAAGAAAACCAGACTTTGATCTCCTATGAGCTATTCCAATACTTTGAGGGAATCTATTTCATTTGCTTCACTGAAACTTTTCATCTTGGGGCCTTTAGTCAAAATGTTTCTTTTGTAGGTCTATTCTGCTGATCGGATTCTTGAACTGCTGAACTTAGGGAACAGTAGACGAAAAACTGAGAGCACGGAGATGAATGGAACGTCATCAAGGTGAGTGATGCTACCTCCCAAATAAGCTGTTAATGTTGGAAGCTGGTCTCTTTTGAATCTCTAGCTCTCACAACAAAATGGATTTCCTTTTCTTGAGTAATTTCCTGCATTGTAGTGGAAACATTCTTGATTTTTTCTTGAAAATGAACTTGTGGTAGCCCATTCACCTATATGAATTTCCCTGTCAATTACCAGATCCCATGCAGTTCTGGAGATTGCAGTAAAAAGAAGGCAAAAAAATCAAAATCAAGTCATGAGAGGGAAACTCGCTCTTGTAGATCTTGCTGGCAGTGAAAGAGCTGCTGAGACGAACAATGGAGGTCAAAAACTGAGGGATGGAGCTAATATTAATCGCTCACTCCTTGCACTAGCAAATTGCATAAATGCTTTGGGGAAGCAACACAAAAAGGGTCTTGCTTATGTCCCATACAGAAACAGGTATGTGTGGATAAATATGATCTTTCTATCGTAAAATGGTAAATCTTTTTTTGGCTGACAGACATGTGTAATTTCAGCAAGCTTACACGGATTCTTAAAGATGGTCTGAGTGGGAACTCCCAGACAGTGATGGTTGCAACTATATCACCTGCTGATAGTCAGTATCATCATACTGTGAACACATTGAAATATGCTGACCGAGCAAAAGAGATTAAAACACACATTCAGGTGACAATATTTTTCCTCTTAATAATTCTAGTCCACGAGATTGTTAATTGGTCCAGAAGTACTTACTATTCACTTTCATGCATTTTAGAAAAATATTGGTACCATCGACACTCATATGTCAGACTACCAACGAATGATCGACAATCTTCAAGTAAGTTAATTACTTTTATCTACTTTTGTTAGAAAATGTATGTAGTAGCAGTATATAACTCAGAGATTTGGTTTCACAGAGTGAGGTTTCTCAGCTGAAGAAGCAACTAGCAGAAAAGGAGTCGCAGCTAAGTATCAAACCTTTTGAAAGAGGTGTTGAACGTGAACTTTCGTGGTTGGATGGTTTAAGCCACCAAATCAGTGAAAATGTTCAGGACCGTATAAACTTACAGAAGGCATTATTTGAGCTTGAGGAAACTAACCTGAGAAATCGCACTGAACTTCAGCATCTTGATGATGCAATTGCGAAACAGGTTAGATGATAAAGCTTTCCTAATCCAGGGGGTCATCAATATATTGCATTACTGTAAGTAAGTGTAACCTCTTCTCTGACTTATAGGCGACAGAGAAAGATGTAGTCGAAGCTCTAAGCAGCAGACGACAAGTAATACTTGATAATATCCGCGACAATGATGAAGCCGGTGTTAACTACCAGAGAGTAAACCTTTTTCTTTATCACATATTTCAACTCTGCACTTAATCATTTTCATTGCTTATCATCCTTATATCTTTGTTTTTACAGGATATAGAAGAAAATGAAAAACATCGCTGCGAACTACAGGATATGCTCAATGAAGCAATAAATAACAACGGAAACAAAACTTATCTGCATATTCTCAATCAGTATAAGCTCCTGGTGAGTGAAATAAGCAACGCATGGTTTCATCTTCTTGATCCTGAGGTTCTTACACTACTGATTCACATTTATTGTTCTTTGTTATAATTCTAGGGGATGGGTAATACTGAACTACAGTTTGAAATGGCAATGAGGGACCAAATCATTTACAACCAAAGGGAAGCCCAGAGAAACCTTTGGAATTTGCTCATGGGTTTAGGAGTTGAAGAGAAACAAGTGTTCGACCTTGCTGCAAAACAAGGAATCATCATCGAAGACTGGAGTATGCCGTCGTTTCCAGGACTCCCTTACCGGAAACAGCCACCGAGTTTCATTCCTGCAAACATTCCTTTCATGGGCCACTCATATTCTCAATCCTCCTGCACGTTCCAGAGCTATCAAGACTCTTCTTCGAAAGGACAACAATGGAATCCAACTCCTACTTTATGCAGAGAGGAACATCACAGCTCTTACTACTTCATGGGAAACCAGCCACCTGCATTTGCCAATCTTAGGAAAAGCCACGATGGTTGGGTTGGTGGTGGCAGAACAGCATCACAGATCGACACAGGAAGCAATCATAGACGAGTCTCATATCCACAAACTGTTAACAGTTCTTCTCCACAGATTGTCTCTTCGCATTTGGGTCCCACCTATTACCAGCCTCCTCAAAGGGTACGTATAAAAATACTCCATTTCTTCTTCCATAGTTTAAGTTAGATGATGATACGTTTAGTCTCAAATCTCACTTGTTTAGCACAACACTCTATGTGCTGATTACAAAATCTTATTCACCAGGAAATGTTGGTTAACACAGCGAGTCCTTATGGTAGCCCGCGAACTGTAACCACCACCCCAAGCGTGCAACCTTTCTATGGAAGTCCTCGAGCGGTCTCAGTGAGAAACGGTTCATACAACAGCTCACGCGCTTCCACTGCAGTATCATCATCCAATGATGCAAGAAACCAACAGCGACTGTACGGAACAAGCCCGCTTGCAGGAACCAAAGGAGTCAAGAACTCGTCGTACGGACAGACCAGCCATTCAAAGTTGTACAGTGTAGGAGGAGGCACAAAAGGTCAAAACAAAACTCAACGCCAACACCAATGACACATTGGGGTTCGATTTTTCAAGTCGGTTTCTGAGGCCCAGTTTTTTTGAAACGCCTCACACTCAGTCTCACACGAGTCATATTTTGTTTGTTTGTACAGTACAGCAATTTCCACGGCATTGATTTCATTCTGATTTTATTGATGTGTGTATATATGTAAAACCAATTTCTCTGTTTTGACACAAACAAGCATGCTGAAAAAAAAAAAAAAAAAAAAAAAAAAACATGTTGAGTAAAAAATCTGCAGCTTTATGGTCACAACATACAAAACGCCGTCGTTTTTGGAAAAATTGAATATGTCTAAATTGAGTCAAAAGCTAAACCCTCGAATCATTCTCTCTCTCTCCGCCATCGACCTTCTCCGGCGTCGCTTCGACTTCCGTACGACTCATTGAAAAATCGAACTGATTTCTCTCTCTCCCTCTCTCTTTGGTTCTCAAAAGTCTGATGTTTGGTTGTGATTAGTTTAAGTAGTTCATTGCTGAGTTGGATTGTCGAAGCTCCTTCTGTTTGAAAATTTTCCGTTTGAAAAAATGGATAGTTTCTCTGTTAATTATTTGGGCATGCAAATTTTCTGTTGTCTCTGAATTTTTCTGCTGGTTTTAGCTTGAAATCGATGTTACATGTGTTCTTTTAGAATTAAAGACAAAGAGATGGAAGCTAGGATCGAACTGAAGCACAAAATTTTCGAGATTTTCAAAGATTTTATGACGGGGTAAAGTTGTTTTTGCTTTGATTCTCTTACATATATTGTGCTTGCAAGTACATTTTATTTAGTCCTTCTGAATCTTCGAATCGTAATTATTAGAATCACAAAGCTTGAGGAACTAGGAAATGCTGCAAACAACTTTCTTCTACGGTTTCAGCAAGGACTCAGTACGTTTGTTTCGCAATACCTTCACTATATCGATTGCAAATTTGCAATCTTTCTATATGACATTACTATTTTCAGGTTTGCTTCAACGCCCTTCAATGCTCACTTCGTCCAATTTGATCGAGAACTTAATCAAGAACAATGAAATGAGACGGCTTAAATCATATATAGAAGCTGGATGTATTAACATCCATGATGCTGCACTAAGCACAAGAGCTTGTAAGTTACTACTGATCAACACTTTTGATTAAGTCCTCAAAAGTTATGTCTAGTTTCATGTTTTTAGAAACTTTCTTCTTACACATTACTCCTTTTTTCGTATTGGAAACACAAGTGCATACATCCCTATCAGCACTTTCTGACCACCTAATCAAAGGTACTGTATTAGTATATTTAGTTGGTTTTTTGCAATTAGTTACTGTTTCATGTCATCACTCACTCCCACGTTATTATTATATTTTTCCGTTTCTATAAGCGGTCATGGTTTTTGAATCTTTTAGATGTTGAAATTGCAGCTCAAAGCTTGTTAATTGAGTTGGAATGTCTCACTGATGAGGCAGCCCTTGTAATTGAGTCTGCCACACAGCTAAATACAGACTCAAGTGATGAATTGCTACAAGTAACATGTGATGAGGTAAGATGTCAACAAAATTTGTTTCTTGAGCCTCTCAGAAAATGGTTTTAGAGGAGAGTGATGTAAGTGTGGATGTGTTTGATTTAGGAAAAGGAGACTGTACATTTCCGTCAAGAACCTCAAGTTACAGAGTACGCTACAGTTATTGCAGTAGTTTACAGTATGGTGAAGCAGAACTACGCGATGCAGGTGTGCAATTTGAAAACCCTTGTCTTTATGTTTGATCTTTAAACCTCAAAACTTACTGAAGAAAATATGGATATTGCTTTGCAGGAAAAAATTGTGAGATCGCTTAGTTTGAAGTCATCATCTAGTGAACTAGAGACTTACAGTCTTATGTGGTCATTGCGTCCGTTTGTAGAAGACGAGATTATGAACAGAGCATGGAAATGTATTCACTAAAAAAAATAACTCTTTTTCATCCAAGAACCAATATAAATGCAATAGCCATTCGTTTGAACTTTAAATCGGTTTATATTAAACCATAACACAAACAATTGTAATGGGCCTAACTTTGGCCCATTTAGGAACAAAAGCTGATCAAGTAAAGAAAAATTGGAAAGCAAAACAACAAATTTATGCGAAGATCTAGCGGCAGAGCTTCGACATATTTTCGTGGCTGCGTTTGACGTTGCCACGAAGAAGAAGAAGAAGAAGATGGATTACGAGAACAAGCTCGTTCTAGCTCCCATGGTTCGTGTGGTAAGTTCAAACCGTGAAACTGGTTCCTCGTTTTTGCTTAGGCTTTGCTTATTGCGTGAGTTATTTGTGGTTTAGGGAACGCTATCTTTCAGGATGTTGGCGGCGGAGTACGGTGCCGATATCACCTACGGCGAAGAGATTATCGATCATAAGCTCCTTAAATGTGAACGCAGAATTAATGGTAAACTTTTTTTTTTGGTATTAATTGTGAATTTTGAAATTGATTCATCAGATTCTGGTAGCTAGATAAAATCGAAGCTATCTAGGTTTTTAATATTGGGATCTCACTTCTAGCTAGTTGAAATGGTATACTGTAGGCTGCTATTTTGTGGTTCTTCCTGATTCTTGGAATTCTTATTGTAGTGTTCTCCTCCCTCTACAGTTGCTGCCAAGACAACTGAATTTGTGGAGAAAGGAACAGAGAATGTGGTGTTTAGTACGTGTGATGAAGAAAGAAATAGAGTTGTTTTTCAAATGGGAACTTCTGATGCTGTCAGGGCTCTTAAGGCTGCTGAGATTGTGTAAGTTTTAGTCATTCTCTATATTCCCTTCTGGAGTTGAAAAGAGTCAATGTTCCATGTGTTATACAAATTGATTTTGTTCGTCGTTTAGGTGTAATGACGTTGCAACTGTTGATATTAACATGGGTTGCCCTAAGGCATTCTCTATTCAAGGAGGAATGGGTGCTGCTCTGTTAAGTAAACCCGAACTAATTCAAGATGTATGGCTTGGCTCTGTGATTCCTTTTGCATATATATATATATATATATATATATGTGTGTTTGTTTTGGTTTTTACTCATGTGGTATCTTCTCCATCACAGATTTTGGCAACTCTTAAGAGAAACTTAAATGTACCGGTGACTTGCAAGATTCGTCTATTAAAATCACCAGCAGATACTGTTGAATTGGCTAGGAGAATCGAGAAACTTGGTGTACCAGCTCTTGCTGTACATGGGAGGTAATATATTATACACCATGCTTAGTTGGTTCTCATTTCGTTCAGCTTTTTTTTTTTTTTTTTTTTTTATTATTATAAAAGTTGGTAACTGATTTCTCCTTGCACAAATTTAGGAAAATTGCAGACAGGCCAAGAGATGCTGCTAAATGGAATGAGATAGCAGATGTGGTCGCAGCATTATCCATTCCCGTTATTGCAAATGGCGATGTTATAGAATATGATGATTTTGCTCGCATTAAAACTGCAACAGGTACATATGATAAGACTTATTGAATTCAGATTCATGAGATTAACAGTTATAATCGATTCACCCCCTGAGTCATATAATATTTCTGGTTTGTTCTTTGTAAAGGCGCTGCATCAGTGATGGTTGCAAGAGGAGCTATGTGGAATGCTTCAATTTTCTCTCCAAAAGGAAAATCACACTGGGGAGATGTGAAAAAGGAATACATTAGAAAGGTAAAAAAGAAAAAAAGAAAACCCTTTTAAGAGTAAAAGATAAATTTCCCAATTCACAATTTGACTTGCAGAGCATATTGTGGAGTAACGATGTTAAGAGCACGAAATACACAATAAAGGAGATGATAGCACATCATTCTTGTCTTGAACTACCTGAAGGGAAGTCTATCAACAAAGCAGACACTGTGGAAGATGTAGCGTAAGTTAACTTGTTACTTATAACACAAACTCTATATGGGTCTTTACAAAAAAAATCTGATCTAACCGAAATCGAAACTTGTAATTATTCTTAAGGACCAATTTGGTTCATTTTCAAGTCTAATGTTGTAAGTTGGGTGTTGCTGTTTCAGGCGGCTTTACGAGTTGGAAGATTACTATTGGACTGTGAAGAACATTCGTCCACTGACACATGACTTACTTTGATTTGTGATTCTGAAAGAAAATGCCAAACACTTTGCATTTTCCCATTGACTCGATTTAGTAAAATACTTGAAACTAGCCAGCCGATTGGTAAAAACAAAATTGTAGAAATTTTTATTTAAAGAATAGAAACAAGATTACAATTTTTATTTAAACACTTCTAATATATTTTTTTTTTTGATTAGAAGTCGAAATTCATAAAACTGAACCGTGTTAACCAAAAGCTCTCCGTAGACAACTATTTTGACAAGTTGAGATGTTTCTCTTAAGAGTCGGGTAAATCTCCTTGAAGATATGAATTTCAGCCTTACTGTGCCAGATGTTGTTCCGGTTTAAGTAGACCGGTCCTGACGCAAAGCATAACCGGCTTTTTGATACACAATTCATTCAAACATGAAACAAGAAGAAGAGAAAGGGGGCAAAGAAAAACAAAAGAGATGACACATTATGGAAAGCAAGGATGCTCAAAGTCTTTGAGACATTAATAGGACAACAAAAGTGGCATCTAGAGACTAATCCAACTAATCATGACCTAACAAGGTTCATCGGAGAAAAAAAGAGTAATGATGCAAATTACACACAACTGAAACACACGTAGAGAGAAATTTCATTACAGAATCACTCAGTTTTCTGATGATCTTTTCAGTTCTTGTGGTCTCTTTGGTCCTAGCTGAGGATAGTTATGGATTTGTGCGCTACAACTTGATGCCTGAAGATGTATACATGGATGGAATGGCTACTATTGAAGATGGTAGATTGAAAATCACTGATAGTTCAGAGTGGCGCACAGGACATGCTTTCTGGAAAACCCCAATAAACTTTACGAAGACTTGCACTCGTTTTTCTACGGAGTTCGTTTTTGGGATCGTTCCAAAAACAGGCTTGGGTCAGGGAATGGCATTTGTTTGTTGTCTCTCCAGGAGCATATCTAGGATTGTTTAACAAGACTTAATGATAAAATCCTGAAAACCATTTATTCGCTGTGGAGATAGACACATATCCCAGCCCTGAAGCTGTTGAAACAAGTGGTAACCATATTGGGGTTGATGTTAATAGCATAATATCGATCAAATCTGAGGATGCTAGTTACTGGGATCGTACAAAAGGGATAGGTAGAAGCCAGATACTTTCAAGTAAACAGAGGATTCGAATGTGGATTGAGTATGATGACGAGCGAGTTAATGTAACTCTGGCTCCTCTAGATATACTAGTATTAATCACTTTATATAACCGATGTGGGATATTAATACGCCCTCTCGAGATGATGGCTCTTATCAGTTCAATCTTGAACCGAATCCCATTTTTAGGACCGATAATAAACCCTTCTTGGGCCATCCTACTTGGATCAACAAACGAGGCTCGGATATCATGTTAGACTATGAGCTTCCAACTCAAAACCAATTGACAATGAGTGGATTGGCCCATATATCCCTTATATACTAGTGTTAATCCCTTTATATAACCGATGTGGGATATTAACAAGCTGACTCGTGCCCATAGTTGCTCTGTTTTGAAAGATGTAGTGCCGTGGTTTTTGCATATGAGGCTGGGAAGATTACTCCCAAGAAAGCATCGAGTGAATATCAAATATGTTGTAAGTATGGAGATATTGGAAGATATGTCTGTATTATTCCTTAGAGAGTTATTTATACAGAGTAGTGACAAGGGTTTCATACCCACATAATTACACTTTACATAAATATATATCTTTTATACCTTCTCCTTAATAGTAAGCTCCCGATGATGTCGCTACAATGTCTGTGTTCGTTTTTAAAGGATCCTCCGAAACGGAATGGGACTTTGCATCTTATGGAAGCATGTTTGGTGAAACCGCCGGAAAGGGGTGCCTTTTTAACCAGGGTCAAATAAAACTAAAAAGTGTTTTACAAGTCAAGTATTGTTCCAGAAAAATATTGATCGGATTTACAGCCTACTGGTTTTTATTAGTATGGTCGTCAATAAATATATATATATATAATAAAATAATAGTAATATAGCAAACGTATTTTGACTAGTAGTTTGTACTAGTATTGTGTGGTCGAGTCAAAACTAACCAGGTTCAAACCTTGGTTTATATTGCTTAATAAAGTTTATTTTTGTTATTAATACTATATATCATCCCTAATCGCATATTTCACTTGCCACAAACGGTTGCTCCTCTATCTTGCATGTGATTTGGAAACCATCCTTTAATTGGGTGACGATTTTCGTTTCTTTATTGGGATACTTTGCTAAACTGTGAAAAGAACAAGAATGGATCATCTTGCCTCAAAATTTGAGGACTTGAAAGAATGACTAATGAAGAATATAAATTGCTAGTTTTTATTCTAAACCAAGTTCAATTGATAAGCTAATTGTTGGTATGCTCAAGGCAGAGGAGATGGTAGTATCATAAATAAATTACATTTACTGCTGATCATATATGAATATGAGAGAATTCAGAACCTTGAGGACAATGTAAGTCTAAGAGCTTCTCTAATCGGACGTAATTACGCTACGATAGTGTCCAATAATGCACTTTATCTTCTCCAATCGGACGGCATACTTAACGCCATGATTTTGTATTTTGCAACAGTGTCACCAATATGGTGTAACATTATAGCGACGGGATAAAATTTTAATTTTTTTTAATACTATTATAGATTATAGTAAAGAGTTTTTAACTATATTAGATTAAATATACTTTGTATTCTTATTAAAGAATATAATTAAATTTGAAACTAAAAATAAATATTATTATTATTATTGTGTTTTTAAATTTAGTAAAACGAATATTAATATGTAAAAACTATTAAAATTAGTATAAACATTTATTACACAATAAACTAAAATTAAAACATTAAAACATAAAATGACAAAATTAAAACCAAACCAACATACATAAAAAACTAAAACAACAAAATAGATTTTAAAAACAGAGTAAAAGCTTAAATAATAATCTAATAACCGGAAAAATTAATTCCGATTCTGCTAAGATAATCATAATACGAGGTATAATTTTTTTTATCATTTGGTGATTTTTGGCCTTCTCCTTGATCTTGTTCTCCTTGAAATTGTCTTCTTACAATAGATTTCCTCGATATTGAGATCTATGAAATTTGATTAATTAGAAAAATAGTATTTTTTATCAGATTATTAAATCATAAAAAAAAATTTATTTTAATAGTATAATAATAGATAATATTATTTTTAGTGTAATATTTGGTGTTATGGTTGGAGATGAAAAATATTTTAATGCTAAAATCACACTAAAATAGTGTAATTTTGACACCATTTTAGTGTCAGTCATTGGAATGCTCTAATGGCACACAATTTCAATAAAGGACAAAACAAGAAGAACTTGAACATGATTCATAAAGGTGATGAATAGCCTGGACATGAAACGAATGTTCAGATTTTTTAGGGTATTTTGTGATTCGCTTCGCTTTGTCCGAATCAGTAACTTTTCGATTCGTATTCACTTAGAACTTAACCGAATATTCGGACATCCGAATATTCGTTAAAATCTTAAGTATTCGCGGATATTCATTTTACTTCGTAATAATTTAAAATAATTATAAAAATAAAATAAAATATAGAAAAATTTAAAATTTATCTCAAAATAGCAATATTTTATTTAAAACTACATATTTTCTTCTTAGTTTATTAAATTTTAATATTATATAACTAATTTGATGAATAAAATTTTATAATTTCTATAAAGATATAATCAATATGCAATATATATAATATTATATGTATACATATATATTTATATATGTAGATATATTGAAGCAAAACGAATATCTTCATCTTAAAATTTTAGTATTTGATATTTGCTTCGGTTTTAACGAATACTAATTTTTAGTATTTGCTTTGCTTCGTAAAATTACGAATATTCGGTTTTTCGAAACAAATCGAAGCGAATAACGGATCGAATCGAATCTAACGAATATTTTGCCCAGGGCTACTGTTGAATGCGACAGAGCTCAGATGACATGATTATGACTTATGAGAGGACATGAAACAGAGGTTTGCGTACTGATGATGATGATAGGTTTAGTAAAAGATTTTGGGTAAACTAGTAATCCCTTTTTCAGTTTTCTCAATTGTTTTTTGTTTTTCCCTATTAAGTAAAACACTTAAACTAGCTGATTTGGTAAAAACAAAAAAAAAGTGTAGAATTTTATTTTAGCATAGAAACCAGATTTATTACAAGTTTTATTTTTTTATTATTTTATTAGAACTCGAAATTCATAATACAATTGACATCCAAAGTCCAACCAAATCTAATTAACTGCTTTTTTCCACTAAATTTGCAAAGGTGGTCTGAACTTTGCTAACCAGATGCTCTCCGTAGACAACTCTTTTGACAACTTGAGATGTTTCTTTTAATGGATACTTGTCTTTGAAGATATCCAATGGCTCCACCTCCGCATCGAAGTTAGTCTGTTTGAAAAAGATACTAGTCAAAAAAACCATTATTCTAAATCCAATCAAATGAGCTTGAAAGAATGTTACAAGTCTTAGTTACGTACCTCGTAAAAGAATGCGACGCATACACGGTATCGAGGAGAGTTATTGATCACTCTATGAAGTGTTGATTCGTAAACTCCGTTTGTAAGTATCTGTGCATATATGATACCCAAACTTTTTTCAAGTATTGTTGAAACGAAATAGATTAAGATAGAAAAAAGAGAGAGATGAAACAAACCTTTAACATGTCACCAATGTTGCAGATAAATGATCCAGGGATCGGAATTGCTGGTATCCAGTTTCCCGCCAAATCTCTCACCTATTGAAATATGTAAAACAACTCTTTAGTATTTTATTTTGTTCAAACACAAAAATTACTGAAGATCATAGTAACAATATATATAATAGTACTAGATACACAAATTTCTAACCGCTTATTTAAAAACCGATGGTTGGTTAAATCGTAAATAAGTTGATTCATTTGTCGTCTTTATATATATATTGTCACACCCTTACTTGCATTAACTTAAACGTTGAGGATACAACAGTAAGGAAGAGTAAAAAACTCTTTGAATACTACAAAAAGACTTAAACAAACTAGGACTCAAAGCTGAGTAAACATGATAAAAGTGCGACAGCGGATTCTGGAGGCCATCCGGATACGTCAACATAACATTCACGGCATAGCCGGAAACTAGTAACATAGTCACCTTAGTTTGTGACGTTGAAGTAAATCATTTACCTCCAAGTCTCATCAAGAAGACTTGTTGCATCTTCAGGTCCCAAACCGACCGCAACACATTATAACAATACGGTTAAAAGAATGGAACGATTTTTCGGTTTGGAGACCGAAAAAAATTCTACTCTCAACGAGAGGGAAAATGGCGGATTGGTTCTATCCCTTAGAAAAGAGGAAGGTTGGAAGTGATCTCTCCCAATGGGAGGAAGTTGATAGCAAAACTCTCTCCTTAATCGAAGAAGGAGAGAAGAAAGGACCCTTATGGTCTAAGTGATTTAGATGAGCGCTAGCCAAACTTGCACATGGCGTCAGCATTGAAACATTACTCAATGGTTCGGGATCTCTCATGTAAGACTTGATAAAATGAGATCTTATTGTCGCGTTTATATCATATTGTTTTTTTTGCGACAACATGATATTCTTTATATGATATATCATACTATTTGTTTAAATTACACGCCAAAAATAAACTTCTTATTTATGGTTTGGCCACTGTTTATTATACCCATTTTGACACAAAAAAACACCGAAAAATAAGCCCAATAATATATACCTGAAGAGCAGTTTTGTCATTATCTTGATTTATAAGCGTCAACAAACCTGCAAAGTTATAGTTTGACTCCCGTTTGAGACAACAAAAGGGAAAGAAAGATTAAAACTAAAAAAAAAAATTTAACTTGTTTGATTCGAGTTCAGGTTTACTTACCATAGTCAGTGTGAGCTCCACTGAAGTTTTGTAAAAGGAAAAGGAGGAGACGAGTTACTACTACAAGTGAAATAAAATTAAAGTTCATCGTAGTAAAAGAGCAATGAGAAAAGTTACCATCCGATATCATTTTCTTGGTTATTTACATGAACACCAGGATAACCAATAATACGCATTACCCAAAAAGGGTCTCCAACCATTTTTCCTTCAAACTCATAAGGTGATCCACCAAGTGCTAAGGAGATTCCCCTCAAAATATTTCTTGAAAGATCTTGAAAACCATATAATGAAATTACAAAACTTATAATTACCCTCTTGGAATTGAAACAAAAACACATCAACTTAACATAAAAGGGTAAATTAATTACCTGTGCATTGCTTAATATATTCCTCCATTAACTCTTTGTACTCCTTAGGATTCCCTGGCCTTCAATGAAAACAAAAAAAATCAAAAAAAAAGAGATAGAGAAATAGTCAGAAGAAGACGAAACCTTATATAGTAACATATTAATGTACTATAATAGATGATGATATCATTGGTATATACTTTTGTAACATTTTCAATTTTGAAAATGTGATTCTGCTATTTGTACCATTCACAATCACAGCTACTCATTTGGTTTTCATGTGTTTATTAAGTAATTCTATATATAATATATACTAGGGACTTGTCAGAATTATAACTACAAAAAAAAAAATCAAAACGGGCATTAATCTATGAAAATAGTTTTGAAGGGTTTTATGATTATTTTTCAGAAACTCTACTCAGTTACAATATTTTTGCTATTCGACCAGTTGACTAATCTTATCCATATGTAACTACAATTAACAAACACAAAAAGTTTTTTCTTTTGTGTTCAATTAAAGTTAGTGAAAATTCATTTGGCCCTTTCGTTTTAATATTTTTTTTCCAACACAAAGTAGATGCAAAAGAAATTAAAAAATATAAATCAAGCAAACATACCACTGGTTTGTCCCTTCCAAAACCTTTCCAGTGTCCCCATACTTCCCTTGCTTGAACTCTCTGTAACACTGTCTTGGTCGCAGTCCATAAGAGAAAATAAAACCATATCATGGAATCACTACTTGGGAACATCTCTTAATTAAGCCATGGCTAGTTGTGCACACACTTACATCAATGGCTTCGTGCATATCTTGTTTCCCACTCGTAAAGTTTACTCCAATTCTTTGATATCCTCTGTATAACTCAACACCCATGAATCATGAATGGTTCAATTCTCACTTTCTCAGTAAGAGTTTCTTGTTTTCTTTTCCAGCGTGTTGAATTCGTGTTTTCCCGGTCCGGTCCGGAAACTATGTAAGGAATTTACAGCCAAATCTTCTAATGTTTGCTTTCTTAGATATTTTCAAAATAAAAACCAAACCATTTTAAACAAAGACATATTCTGTGTTTGGATTGTTTTTTTTCCGTTTTACCCAAATTGAACATCACTTTTTATATAAATAAAAAGTGGACATTCGATTTATTTCGAGTTCCATTTAATTTTGAATTTAAGAAAATTAACAAACAATATAAATAAAGAACTATTTTTATGAAACATTACTACTTTATTGATATTGTTTTGTTGAAGTAAATAATTGCGCACGCATTCCGGGAATATTTTGTTGATAAAATGGTCGTTTCCTTCGTTTCGTTATATATATACTCCCTCCGTATTAGAAAGATTGATTTTCTAATTTTTTTTCTTTGTTTTTAAATGATTGATTTTCTATACTTTTAAATATATTTTTAGTAGTTAATGTTAGTAAATTATAATTCTCAAGAAACATTAATTGAGAATGTTTAATTACTGAATTTTTATTTGCTATAGAAAATCAATATTTCTAATATAGATGGAGTATACATAAACATTGAACAAAAAAGCAACTTGGTTCATAATTAGAGATCAATGGTGGAAACCTGAATCCAACAGATGGAGTAATCTTGATCTTAAGTTTCTCCTCGTAAGGAAGCTCGAAGAATTGATGCGTCATCACTCTCACCTTATTTATAAGATCCTCCGATATTCTATGACCAATCTGCTCCACATTCACCAACCAAAATCAGACCCTTTAATAATGTAAATCCTTTAAAAAAAAAGAACCTAAAAGTTGAAAGTTTGTTACCACGTAGAAGAATCCGACGTCTCTACAAGCTCTATCGAGTTTTCCGACAACCTCCGCCACGCCAGCATCTTCCGCCATGTCGGAATCGTCACATTTGACTAGTAATGGACTAATGTCTGCAACAACATTGTCTCATTTTAGTTTAGTTTCATTGGCAGATTTCAAATGAAAGCTTTGACTAAGTGATATTTGCTGTACCGATAATTGGTAGTTGGGATTTGAAGTCTGTCGTCATTTCTGATTCTTAGACAATGACGGAAACGCATTGCTCTAGCTAGCATAAATATATACTACTATAAAGTCACAAACTATTTGCAACGAGTGATATATTAATAGTATCATAAATGATTAGGTTAATTAATAGTTTTCATGCTGATTAGATTAATTGTCCCTTAGAATCTCCAAAGGCCAACGTGAGATGCATGTTTTTTTAATAATATGTATAATGCGTTTGTGATCATTGCTCCTACTGACATATTTCTATTTTTATTCGCTGCAAAAACTGAAATATCACGTGGCTTCACACCATGATATATCTGACACACTCTGCAAACATAAATAATTAGTAAAGAAAATATCTAAAATAAACTGTAATGATCATTAATATTCAGTTTTATAACTCTTTTACAACAAATTTGCAAATTTATAGTAGTTTTGCAAATTTATAATTGGTTTGATTAAAATTTTTAACAGTTTATATACATCTTTTTTTTAAAAAGGTTTAAGCTTATACATCCTTTTTAAAAAATCACTCAAGATTAGATATTATCATCTTACACGTGTCTAGTTTTTAATTACTATTACTAAAACTAGCCTATTGATTAAACACAACTGTAGAATTTTCACCAAGAATATTTTAGTACAATAATAAAATTATTAAGTGGTTTTTTATTTTATTTTATTACAACTCCAAATCCAGATTTATTAGAAGAAACCACATAGTTGAGGTACTCCGAAGTATCAAAAAAGCGATAGATAAGCAACGGGACAAAGGGATAATGGGGGAACAAGACGTGGTGTTATGGAAGTTCAAAGGTTATAAATTCAAATGCAAAGTTTAATTCAAAAGAAACTTGGAAGCAAACCAGAACAACAAACCCAACAAAGGAATTTGGGTTCGCTTATGCAACACCCAAATAATCCTTTATGTCGTGGCTGGTTTTTCAGAACAAACCATCAACGGGAGATCGAATGTTGAGCTGGAACACAGGGGTATAAGCGAAGTGTAGCTTCTGTCCGGAACTGATGCAGACAAGGAACCATCTCTTCTTCACATGTCCATATTCGACCAAGGTATGGAAACGTACAACCTAAAATCTTCTCGCAACTCAGTTTACCGCACATTAGGATGGTATTGCTGCTCTTTTTATTGATGAAACACAAGATATGCTTCAGCTATTTCTGTTGAGATATGCCTTTCAAACAACAATCTATACCATATGGCGGGAGAGGAATGGTCGAAAACATGACGAACCTTCTACTCATTTCTCTCAACTAGCAAAAATCATCGACAAGAATGTTCGGAACATACTATCATCCATTAGAGAAATGGAAAAAATGCAATATGACAAAGAGATGGAGCGATGGTTTGCAACCCGATAAATAGTGTCGAAGATTAAATTTATTTATATCCAAGTTTAATTTATGAAGCACTTGATGTAAAAACGATTTTTTTGATTTGAGTATAATTGAATATTCATTTCAAAAAAAAAAAACTCCAAATCCAGATCAAACAATCACCATCCAAAGTCCAATCCAACCAATAAAAACTAATTATGGTCCACTAAATTTGCAAAGGTGGTCTGGAATTTGTTAACCAGATGCTCTCCATAGACAAGTCTTTTGAAAACTTGTGAACTGTTATTTCTTGGGTGTTTATCTTTGAAGATATCCAATGGCTCAACCATCGCGTCAAAGTTAGTCTGTTCGAACAAATGAAAATGATTCAAAATCTGAATGAGGAAAACACAAAAAAAAAACTGTTACAACTTACTAGTTTATTACATACCTCGTAGAAGAATCCGACGCATACACGGTACCGAGGAGAGTTATTAATCACTCTATGAAGCGTGGATTCGTATACTCCGTTTGAAAGTTGTACACATATATTTTTATTCCAAAATGTTTTCAAGAATATCATATATTTTTATTCCAAAATGTAATTTCAAGAATATAATCTTCTAAACGAAAGAAAGATATAGATGTTAGAGAGATAATATAACAAACAAAACCTTTAACATGTCACCGATGTTGCAAACAAATGATCCAGGGATTGGAATTACTGATATCCAATCTCCAGCCAAGTTTCTCACCTTTTGATCAAACCATACCAAAAAAATAAAAATAATAACTCTTAACCATTTCTTCCCGTACAAAACAATCAAAGAAAATGATAGTAATAATATACACTTGAAGAGCAGTTTTATCATCATCTTGGTTTATAAGCGATAACAAGCCTGCAAAGTTACGGTTTGAGACCAAACCAAAAAAAAAACTATGAAGATATGCATCATCTTGATTAGAGTTAAAGCTTATTTTTTCCGATATCATTTTCTTGGTTTATATGAACACCTGGATAACCAAGAATACGCATTATCCAAAAAGGATCTCCAACCATTTTGCCTTCAAACTCATAAGGTCTTGAAAGATCTTGAAAACCATATAATGAAATTATGCTCTCATAATTACCTTCTTGGAATTAAAACAAAAACACATCAACCAGACATAAAAGGGTAATTAAATCACCTGTGCATAGCGTAATATATTCCTCCATCAACTCTTTGTACTCTTGAGGATTCTCTGGCCTTCAAAGGAAACGCCACACAAAAGAAAATTTAACAAATAGAGAAATAGTAGAAAAGCCAAAGCTCGTTAATTAACAAATTTAAAATACTATATACATGGTGATGAATGATATATTATTTTCTTACATTTTTACGTCTTGAAAACGTGATTTTGCTATTTTTACATTTTAGAATATTCACAAGTGATTAAAAGGGTTTTCTGCTATTTATTATAACTACGAAAACCGAAACATCATTTCTTTACTAAAACCAAATTGTTTTAGTGTTTTATGATTATTCAACGGAAATTCTATTTAGTTAGTTAAACTTAACATTTAAACCCAAAAAAAAACTCTATTTAGTTAATGCTTTCGATATTCTATCATTTGACTAACCCACTATTCGTATGTATCTATGATTAACAAAGACACATTCTTTTCAAATTTTCCAATCAATTAAAACTAAAAACTGATGAAATTTCGTCTGGTCCTTTAATTTTCTTTCAACACAAACGTAAATACAAATTGTAAATATATGGTGAAAAATAAATTGTAAAAATATAAAAATCAAACTCTTACCACTGGTTTGGGCCTTCCAAGATCTTTCCAATTTCCCCATATTTTCCTTGCTTGAACTCTTTGTAGCACTGTCCAGAAGAGAATAAAGCATATTAGCATGCATTCTCACTATACTAGCTAGGATAAAATCGATCAAGCCATTTAGCTAGTACGTTGAACACATTTACATCAATGGCTTCGTGCATATCTTGTTTCCCACTTGTAAAGTTTACTCCAATTCTCTGATATCCTCTGTGTAACTCGACACCCATTAATCATATATTCTCAACGAAAACACTAGATTCGATTCTCGATCAGTAAGACTTTTAGTATTCTTCGAGCGTGTGCAATTAGTGTATTTATTTTCCGGAAACTAGTAGTTATACTAACGTGAAAGCAATAAAAATTTTGTGTTTCCGATTTTAACTGGATATATTATTTTTAATTTTTAAAAAACGAATTTTAGGTTATGTTCTTTAACCCCCAAAAAAGAAAATTATGTTCCAATGAATTTATAGATGGTTTTACTATTTTACGTACTACCAGTGTTATTATTCCATAATAAAACTTTCGTTATGAACAAAATAGCACCGATCTAAGTAAACGTTATAGACATTTGGGATCATAGTTTCAGATCTATGTAATGTAACAAACCTGTATCCAGCAGCTGGAGTAATCTTGATCTTAAGTTTCTCCTCATAAGGAAGCTCGAGGAATTGATGCGCCACCATTTTCACCTTTTTTATAAGATCCTGTGAAATCCCATGACCAATCTGTGGCCACAACTCACCAACTCAAGTAAGATCAGACCCTTTTTAGAAAACCGCAAAAAAGAAAGATACTCAACTACTTTTGTTTAATTACCACGTAGAAGAACCGACGTCCCGGCAAGCCTTGTCCAGTTTTCCGACAACCTCCGCCACGCCAGCATCATTCGCCATGTCGGAATCACATTTGACCAGTAAAGGACTGATATCTGCAATAATACATTGTAACTCATTTTAGGTTCATTGGGAGATTTAGATTTGATGTCGACGAGAGTGAGATTTGCTGAAAATATATAGCTAGTGAGTTTATGGGTTTTATGTCCGTACCGATAACTGGTAGTACGGATTTGAAGTCTGTATCCATCTCAGGTTCCTAGCCAATGACATAAACGCTTTGGTCTATCTACCTTATAACATATAAAATTATTTGCAATGAATATGGATTATTATCCTAAATGGTTATGTTATAATTAATTTTCTATACAGATCATTTGTTATTTAATTTAAGCAACCGATCGATACAGGCCAAAACGACATGTCTCAGTGGGGATGGGACCTGTATCAATAATTTTATAAGTTTGGATACAAATTAATTATCTTTGTTTTAAAAAAAGGGATGGAGCAAAGAGTGATGATACTCATTGGCTTTTTGTTATGAAAGGTTGAACAAGGTAAATGATCAGTCACGTTTATTTCGGGTAAGGGGTGGATAATAGGGCACATGTTAATGTCCAGTAAAGATATTTTTCCTTTTATATTTCTTCATATCTAATAATTTCATTGATGATAAATGATTGAGTTTTACAAAAACAAGGATCAACTCAGATCCATAAACAAACCGAATTCAAAAGAAAGAAACTTTGGAGACTAAGGAAACAATCAAGAATTTTTTTTTTTAGAAACTCGGTTAAAAAAGACTATAAACAACCGGAGCCAAAACCCTAAAATTAAAACTTTTTTTTAAAATGATTTTTTTAGACCAGATTTTTTTAATCAGACTAAAAAGGTTTAGCAAAGAGATACAAATCATATAATCCTAATCCAACTCTTGCTTTTTCTTTTTCGTTTTTCTCAAGTAGAACGTAGATTTACAAAGTTTAAAAGTTTTTTTGCAATTTTTCCCAAAGTTAAATACCCAAAAAAAATCAAATTAAACAGCCAAAACACCTTATTGGGCCTAAGCCCAGGTCATAACTTATATGGTAGTAACTAGGCCTTTTAGGCTTTGTGGAACAAAATGAAACTCAGTTTAACCTCTTTCGTTACCGACGTTCCGATTTGATCTGAGATACTTCTTATCTTCTTCACCGTCGTCTCCTCTTTGGCCGCAAAGCCTAAGCTGCATCGGCGATTTTCATCTTCTCTCATACACTCACTGGTAATTTAGCTCTAGATCGAAGATCTGTTCCTTTTTTTTCCTTGTTCCTATTTGGTTTTGTGTTGTGATTGGTTTCGTTTAGGGTTTCGATTTTTGAATCTGAACCTCTTCTCTTCGATTTAGGGTTCATAGAGAAAGAGTTCAACGATGTACAACGGAATAGGGTTACAGACAGCAAGAGGATCAGGAACTAATGGTTACGTTCAAACGAATAAGTTTTTTGTGAGGCCTAGGAATGGTGGTAAGCCTGTTAATGGTGGAAGAGGGTTTGAGGATGATCAAGGTACTGCTGGTTTATCTAAGAAACCTAACAAAGATATCCTTGAGCATGATCGTAAGCGTCAGATTCATCTTAAGCTTGCTATACTTGAGGATAAGCTTGCTGATCAGGGTTATTCTGATGCTGAGATTGCTCAGAAGCTTGAGGAAGCTAGAGTGAATCTTGAAGCTGCTTCTGCTTCTGATGAGAGTGATGCGCTTGGTGACTCGAAGATCTCTGATACTCAAACTCATCAGGTTGCTGCTAGGAAAGAGAAGCAGATGGAAGCGTTTCGGGTTGCGCTGGGTTTGCCTGATCAGCAAGTTGCTGAAGAGGGTTTGATTGATGATGAGCCAGTGGAGGAGGCTTATGAAGGTAGACTGAAAGAGAGGCGGGAACATTCTTTTTTAGATAGAGATAGTGGGAGGAAGAGAGATGAGGATGTAGATGAGAAAGATGGTAAGCTTAAGGAAAGCAAGAAGCAGCGGGGTGATGATGATGTGGATGAAGTGAAGCGTAACAAGAAAAAGGAGAGCAAGAAGAGAAGACATGGTGATTCATCTGATGAGTCTGATGAACCTGGTCATGACCGCAGAAGGCGCTCTAAGAAGAAGGCTAAGGGACGTAAACAAGAAAGTGAAAGTGACTCTAGCAGCTCGGATTCTGAATCTGACTCTGATTCTTACAGTGATGATGGAAAGAAGAAAAGAAGGAAGGCTACAAAGAAACGCAGTAGAAGCAAAAGAAGTGTCTCTTCTGAATCTGAAGATAGTGATGACAGCAAGAAAATTAGGAAGTCACACAAAAAGAGTCGACCCTCCAACCAATCCGGTTCTAAAGAAGTACGGGACAAACGTGATGAACAAAAAAGTGCTGAACGAAAGAGGCATGATTCTGATGTTAGCGAGCCTGAGTCTGAGGATAATAAACAACCACTGCACAAGAAAGAAGAAGGTGGAGGACGGAAGCAGAAAAGAGATGAGGAAGACGTAGAGTCCAATCGTACAAGGGACAGGTATAGAGGTGATTCTGGTGGCAAGAAAGCTGCAAGAGACTCTGATGACAGTGAGGCTGAGGCTGAGGCTGAGTATGAGAACAAGAAGCAACTGCGCAGTAAAGTAGAAGTTTACAGTAGAGGAATAAGCCAGAAAAGAGATGAGGAAGAGGCTGTGTCCAAGCATGGCAAGGACATTTATAGAAGTGATTCTCGCGGCAAGAAAGTTGCAAGAGACTCTGATGACAGTGAGAGTGAGTATGAAAAGAAGAGACAGCTGAAAGATGAAGAAAACTACCAAAGAGGAAGAAAGCACAAAAGAGAGGAAGATGTTGATAGCCATGGGAGGGACAGGTATAGAGGTGATGATGAGGATGGCTACAATAAGGATAAGATGGATAGGTATAGAGGTCGAGACAACGAGGAAGAAGACAATGATAAAGGAGATGAAGACAGGGATAGATACAGATCGAGACGCGAAACTGTCAAGGATGATGAGGAAGACTATAAGCATAGGAGAGACAGGTACAGAGGCGATAAGGAGGACATGTTTAGAGGAGGTGATGCAAGACGTGCAACGGGTAAGGACGATGAAGATGTCGAAAGAGTAAGCAGAGAACGTGAGTACTCAAACAAGGGTCGAAGTCGTTACGATGATGGCCGATCAAGTGGCAAGAGATCTTCCTATGGTGATAGAGCTTGATGAGTTTGTTTTCGTTTGTTCTTAAGTTTTTCAAATGTTTTGTGTTTTAATTTGTTTGTCGCAACGTTGTAGAGTACTTGTTTTTGCTTGCAAACAATCTTTGAGACGTTAATTAAGGTTACATGTTTGTGATCTTTGAGATGTTAATTAAGGTTAGATGTTTGTCACAACATAACAATCTTTGAAACGTTAATTAAGGTTACATAATGATTATTTTGCTCGGATTTGTGTTGGTCCACGTTTTGAATGTGTCGATCTGGTGAATTTGATCAATTGGTCAACATTTCGAGTTAGTTATGACATTTAATGCATAGTCTAATTTAAGCTTGTTTAGGATTTGTTTTTGGTAATGAAATCTTAGCTAAGGACTAAGGATTATATTGCTTACACGAATTAGTTAAATTGATGAATTTCGTTTTTCTTCTAAATAATCTGAAATGAGAGAGCGCGGGACGAGAGAACTGGGAAAATAAAAGAGAAACGAAATAAATAAAAATAAAAATTCGGTGCGTAGAACGGGAAGACGAAGGAGTTGAAGACGACGGAGTAGCTAAGCTCTGTTCATGCTCTCTACTTTGCTAAGCTTTTCTATCTGCTCGTTCTCGTAGATTCTCAGGTACTTTCTCTGCTTCGCTCTCTTTTTCTTTTCTTTTTTTCTTTCTCCATTTTGTTGTAATTCTTCGGTAATTATCATCACTGTTCATTTTTCGATCTGGGTTTCGACCTGAATTGTTTAACCTAGATTCGATTTCATCTCGTAAAGTTTGCATTTTCAATTGGGGATTTTCTTGAATCGTTTTAACCTAGATAATATTGTCTTGTTCTTGTTTCAAATTTCGCTTTTAATTGGAATCAAAATGAGGATAATAATGTTGCTGTGTTCTCCGTTTTTTTTCTAGGGTTTTGCGATTGTGACACAATGAGTAGACCTAACACTCGAAACAAAAACAAAAGACAAAGACCATCAGACGCTGTTGAATCTTCTTCTCAAATTCTCCGGTACAACAAACAAAAAAACCTAGCTTTTTCTCATTTCTTGCATTTTTTTTTCTTCCTTTTTTGTTGAAAATTTTGCTTTATTGCAGGAAAATTCACGAGGTTAATGATGTAACTGATAATGACATTAATCAACTCTTCATGATTTGGAAACCTGTTTGTCAAGGTTGTCGTGTTAACACTCGTGACAATCCCAACTGCTTTTGTGGCCTTGTTCCACCTGTTACTGGAAGCCGTAAATCTGGTTTATGGCAGAAAACGTCTGAAATTATTCAGTCACTTGGTCCAGATCCGTCCTTGGATCTTCGTGCTTCTGACTCTACACCGGCCGGTCTCACCAATTTGGGTGCTACTTGCTATGCTAACAGTATACTTCAGTGTCTTTACATGAATACTGCTTTCCGGGAAGGAGTTTTTTCTGTTGAGGTTGATGTCTTGAAACAGTATCCAGTCTTGGATCAGATTGCTCGGCTTTTTGCACAGTTGCATGTTAGCAAAAAGTCTTTTGTTGATTCGGATGCTTTTGTGAAGACGCTGGAGTTGGATAATGGGGTTCAGCAGGATACCCATGAGTTCTTGACATTGCTTCTGTCCTTGCTTGAGCGCTGCTTAAGCCATTCTGGAAATCGCAAAGCCAAAACAATAGTGCAAGATCTCTTCCGTGGTAGTGTCTCGCATGTGACAACGTAAGATTGAGCTTATTTCTTTTTAAGGGAAAATAGTATCTACATCTGAGTTAGTTAAGTGAAAACGTGATGAAACATCAAGACAAAAGAACATATCTTCTTTTTGGTGTCTTTGTCATCCATTTATTTTGTTTCATTTTATTGTCTTGTAGGTGTTCAAAATGTGGGATGGATTCCGAAGCTTCTTCAAAGGTGGAGGCTTTTTATGCCCTTGAGTTGAATATCAAGGGCCTCAAAACTTTGGATGCTAGTTTGAATGATTACCTTAGCTTGGAGCAGCTCGATGGGGATAATCAATATTTTTGTGGAAGTTGCAATGCTAGAGTAGATGCCACACGCTGCATTAAGCTGCGCACTCTACCTCCGGTTATCACTTTTCAGCTCAAACGATGTGTTTTCCTTCCTAAGGTGGTTTCCTCAATTATAATATGCCACATGAATCAATTGTGTTGAGAAATTATCTCCATGTTTTGACTAATCATTTCTTGTGATTTGCATCATAATTCAATCATTTTCCTGTGTAGTTTTTTTCAGCATCTTACTCTTGTATGTCTTTGTGTGATACAAGTGCTGAGGGATTTGTTTTGAATTTTATCTTCGGCTGGTTGAGTTATCGATGTTTTACTCATGGTCATTGTCATACCTTTGCTTTTTTGCTTCTCCTGCTATAAACTTGCATTTTTTATGCTTAAACCTAATCATCATTTCGTCCTTTTTAATCTTAGATAAGACCTTGTTTCAGTTGCGTTAACTTTTCCTTTTTTTTTTTGGCTGGATCATGTCAACAGACTACAGCGAAGAAGAAAATTACTTCCTCATTTTCTTTTCCTCAAGTGCTGGATATGGGATCGAGATTGGCAGAGTCATCTCAAAACGAGTTGACATACGATCTCTCTGCTGTGTTAATCCACAAAGGAAGCGCTGTGAATAGTGGACATTATGTTGCTCACATAAAAGATGAAAAGACTGGGTTATGGTGGGAATTTGATGATGAAACTGTGTCAGAACTGGGTAAACGTCCATTCAATGAAGCTTCCTCCTCTTCAACTCCAAAATCCGATAGTAATGGTACGGCTAGCAGTGGGAATGCCACAGATGTTCAATCAGGCTCTTCAGACTGTAGGTCTTCTACTAAGTCAGAGGTTTTCACATCCAGTGATGCTTATATGCTGATATATAGTCTTAGATGCAGTAAACAGGAAGATCAGGATGGACAAAGAGAAAATCCCATTGATATAACTAAAGAAGAAGTTGATAGTGTTCAACAGCTTGAAGGTGGACATCTTCCGTTGCATCTTTATGAATGGATCAATAACATGAATGCATTATTTCTTGAGAGTTGCAAGCAATTTGATTTAAGAAAGGAAAGAGAATTGAATGCTTTGACTGAAAGGAGGCAAGAAGTACGGACAATACTTTCAGAAGCTGCTGTTCAGTCACTTGAAGAACAATATTTTTGGATCTCCACAGATTGGCTTCGTCTATGGGCTGATACCACTTTGCCTCCGTAAGTAAAGCTCCTCATACATGCATTTGTTGTTATTCTCTTTATACCTGTACCAACTGCACTGCTTTCAACATACGATACATTTAAATCTGCAACAAAATATCACGTCTTTCAAATGCATCATCTATTGTTTATCAGAATATGATGGCTGGCTTTTTTACCCCACATCAAACTTCTAGATATTATTTTCCCTTTGAAAGTTTGCATTTGATTTCAGTTTTCAGTTATAAATGTTAGTGATAAATATGATTTTCTATTTAGCAAATCAGATCATATCCACGCTTTTAAGTCTTCTTGATTATATTTCTTCTTGTATGATGTAGCGCTTTGGACAACACACCTTTACTGTGTTCCCATGGGAAAGTTCTTGCCTCAAAAGTTAATTGCATGAAGAGAATATCTCAAATTGCATGGACCAAGTTAGAATCAAAGGTATGCAATATACTCTGTGTGGCCCATGGTTAGTTCATTTCCTTTTTCAGGACTGAAAGTTTTCTTGTTTTAAAGTTTTGCATCATTAACCATTTGCCAGACAAATTCGTAGTTTCTAGATTCCAGTGAACAGACATCTGTTTTGTTTTTTTTCCACTCTTATCTCAACACATTACTGATGCTATGTTATTATTGCTGATGCAATCATTTACTCTTACTTTTAGTTCAATGGTGGACCAAAGTTAGGGAAAGAAGACTACTGCAGGGACTGCCTTATGGATGGTGCTCGCATGGTTGTCTCATCTGACAGTTATAGGGATCGAAGAACATTCATGAAAAACATAGCAAGTGATGTTCTTTCGGGAAAATGTGAGGACGGAATGTATTATATCTCTAGAGTATGGTATGTATTCAAGTGTCCTGTAATTTGTAGGTTTCTGATAACACCTTTTTGCTTAGTTTTACTTGTTGACAGCTTGATGGATATGCAGATACACCTTTATTTTATGGAGCACTTCATCACTATTATTTTATGAGGTGTTTCCACTGTTAGCTGCTTCTATAATAGACGCCATTGGGACTCACGCTAACCTATTACACTGAATCTAGGTTATAAAAATCTAGCTCCTTCTAAAGTGTAATAGCATGTTTCCAGGTTGCAGCAATGGATAAAAAGGAAAAACCTTGATGCTCCCAGTGAAGCAGATGCGGGGCCTACAAATGCAATTACGTGCAATCATGGAGGGCTGATGCCAGAGCAAGCTCCAGGGGCCAAAAGAGTTCTAGTTCCAGAAAATTTCTGGTCATTCCTTGTTGAAGATGCTCTAAAAGTGATACCAGAAGATACTTCTGGTTCTATTTGTTTCCCTTTGGACTCCAGCCAATGTTGTCTTTGCACAGAGGAACTCTCTGAGGTTGCATGCCTCGAGGATTCACTAAGGTTAACAATCATTAACTATTATTTCTGTTGGCTTTGATATTCCTAAGTATTTTCTTACCTCTATCTGATGCAACAGAACATTAAAGGTCAAGCAGCGCCAAAATCACGAGAAGTTAGCCTCAGGAAAGGGTGTAGTATTAACACCACAAAGCCGATATTTCCTGTTGCCTTCTCAGTGGCTAGTTCAATGGAGAAGCTATATTAACATGACTGGAAAGAGTAGTTCTTCCGCACCAGAGCCTGAACTTCTTGATGGAGTCATTAATACTCTCAAATGCAAGAAGGTAAGATCCATTTCTCAGCAGTGAGTGGGTTTCCAATTTACTGGCAGTTGTATATTGTGGGATAAAGCTCTTTATGGAGAAGTTTTTAGTGTAAATCGGTTTCTCTTACCACTTTCTCTGTTTCATCTCATACACCTATTTTGTTATGTGTTAGTATACCTGTTGTATATTAGTAAGCCTTATTTCATTTTCTCACCACCAAATATAAGTATAAAACTAATGGTTTGTTCCTATGGTTGTTGGTTTCAGCACACACGACTCCTTGAAAGGCTCCCTGAAGTTGTTTGCAGACGCGGCTCATATTTTCAGAAAAGTCCATCTGTAAGTGCATCATATAATCCGTGAGATGATTCTTAATCTATTTTGAAACTATTTGAAACAATAAAGCCAATATCGGAATGGGAACTGATAAGTGTTCATCACAAACACAGGAGAGCCTTCCACTAACACTTGTCACGTGAGCATAACTAACTTGTTTCTGTATAAGTAAGGTAGCATAAATAAGAGGTTAATCAAGTGGGGAGAAGTGTCTGAGTGTTTTGGGACTGTTTTTAGGGTTTGGGATGTAAACTGGTTACTGGTTCTGATAGTTTGGTTCTGTGGTTATGTAGTCTGATTTTCGATTCAGTGAGTAAAATAAAGGGAATCATGTTCTGAATTTAACAAATTGGTGTTGTGATTGTCGATTCAGTTTGCATCCTCTCTCGGGGTTCCTAGCTGTTTTTAGTGTCAAACACAGACATGAGATGGGGAACTCTAACTTTATCTAATCTCTAGTTTTCTTGCACCTTATTTCTAGACCGACAAGCTGACAATCATTCCTGAGCATGATTGGAAACATTTTTGTGAGGAGTGGGGAGGAACCATGGCGAATGGAATATCTGCTCTTATCGAGGGTGGCAACAATACAGATCAAAGTTCATCTCAAGACGTCATTGATCTTGAGAAGGATTCTTCTCCTGATGATAATATGGACGTTGATGCTCAACCGCTTATTATCAGGACATCCCCAGAGGTATTTTCATTATTGTGTTTCAATACATGTAGCAGCTATGTTTATCTTGAGCCTTTTATTTTGTCAACATCTTGAGCTTATGGTAATATATTGAAATGGCAATGTTGGCCTAGTTTTTCACATGGGTCCATTATGAGGTTCAGATGCATTACGGGATACTGTTTGTTCTTAAAAAGTAAATGTGATCATTTGTATTTTACATTGATTATCGTTTGACTTCCATGAATAGAGTCGCATGTAACAGGATCTTTTATTTTCGCTAGATTTGTGAGGAATGCATAGGAGAGAGAGAAAGCTGTGAGTTGATGCAGAAACTTAGTTACTCTGAGGGAGATGTATTTGTCCATCTTGTGCGTGGAAAGGAAGCTCCCAAAGCAATGTTAGAGGCATCTGACTCTAGCTTTGACGTGGATAGGCGTACCTCAAAGCGATCTCGGAGAAGTAACTATGGAAACATGACAAGTCTTAAAGTGTCAGCGACAACGACCGTGTATCAATTAAAGATGATGATATGGGAATTACTTGGGGTAAGGTTTCTTCTAGACAAGCGTTTTTGTTTCAGTCGATGGCTTGCGGATGTAAAATAACATAGGGGTTTTAATAATATGCAGGTGGTGAAGGAAAACCAGGAACTTCACAAAGGCACAACACCAATTGATCAGGAATCTGCAACCCTTGCAGACATGAACATATTCCCTGGCGACAGGCTTTGGGTTAGAGATTCCGAGATACATGAACACCGCGATATTGCTGGTAACCAAATTTACCTTTACTTTACTGTCTGGTTAGTGAAATGTCTATTAAAAAAAATAATCATCTTGATGTTTCAACAGATGAGTTGTGTGATAAGAAAACGGGGGCTCAAGATATCGAAGCAGGGTTTCGAGGTACGCTATTGACTGGAGATATCTCTTCTGAAGCCAGCTAGAAATTGTAATTTGAGATCATAGTGTAAAAACAAAATGCATGAGATTGGACCATCTAGAAGAGGTATAAAATCTCATAAGAGCTAACTTTCTCAAAACTATAATCTCTTATATGTGGCGTCTTATGCATTTGTGTTTCTCAGTAGTTGTGCAGTGCAGGAGACAGACGACACATTTTTTGGGCAGTTTTTTTTTTTTTGTGAAGAAGGCAAGCAAGGCTTTGAAGCTTTATTTTGTGTGTATAAACAAACGCAAAGATTTGGGGAAAGCTTGCACATGCTGAATCTGTGTAGATTCAATGTTGGTGGATATTTGAAGCAGAGCTTTTGTGTGTGTTTTTGGTGTACCCTTTTACCTAAATGCGGCATTGCGTTTTAAACTCTTGTCTCTCTCGTTGAAGGCAATGGTCTTGAGAACCCTTTTTGTGCTGCTCCTGTGACTTTATGGCCAAATATATATATGATCCAACTTGGACGGTACTGCTTTTGTTCACTAGATTTTAGATTGTTATCACAAAAATATGATTTTGGTCTCTATAAATGTGGCTCTTTACATGGCTTCACAAACGTAACATTACAACAACAGAAATCATTTTGGGCACATGTTCAAGATAAATCGAGTTTTTGCAGGTTGCTCGGTTTGCAACATTTCTGTATTTCTCAGGATGTCCTGATGAAAAAACAAGGTTTCTCATATGATCAATCAACAACAGCAAAGGTTACCCTCTACAGATTTCACTACTTTATAATGAAAATGTTCAAATTTCATTATTTTTTTATGTACATATGCAAAGGTAAGTTCTTTTACAGAAACTAAAACGTGATAGCTCTTTGGCATCATTATACAGAAGAAGTCAAGTATTCGTCATCAAATCCATATTTACAAACATCCATCATAACTCATATCTTGATTACTCTTTGGTTTGGCTCAGTGGACACGAGTTGCTCCAGATCCACTCTTGGATTTGGCGAGAAGCAAGTCTTTGAGCTGTTTGTAGTTTCTCAGCTCCTCTAGCGCATCTGATGTGCTTCGAGCCATTGAATATTCAGATTCTGTACCTGACATCGACACTGACACTGATCCTTCTCTCTGAACCCCAGACATTGACGCCATGTAAGTGCTTGAGTCTTGTCTTAATGGCGGTGCTGTCTTCAGCATGTGAACCAGAACTCCAACTGCTGCGTCCTGTGACTTTCTCCCTATAGGTAGCGACTGTGATATAGAGCTTGAAGTTTTCCTCCGGTCAAGACTTTGGCTGTACCGGAAAAATATTTGCAAAATCTATGTCATTATATAAAAAAAAAACTATAAATCTCACGAAGTGAAATTCACAGCTAAAAAGTAATATAGAGACAGTAAGAGAAAGGCCAGGTTTAGAGTGTCAATGTCAACAATTTCACATTAAAACAACCAACATTTTAGTGTTTTCTCGATAACATTTTGTCATTGATCAGCTCTCTGTGTACAGATTCAGAAAACCAATCCAAATTTATATTTATCCTTCGAGTGATATAAGTTAGGTAATGACTAATGAGGTAAAGCCAACTACCTGTACTGAAGTCCTGACTCAACATCATCGAAATCGAAAGGGCATGAACAATCAGGGTCATCCAAGTCATCTTGGGAAGATAATCTACTGGGGCTCCTGGAAAACCCGAATCTTGGTGAGCCACTTGAAGACAGAAGTCCTGAGAACCGGCCTGAATCGTACTTGCTGTCCTTTGACAGCTGAAGAGTAGATTCAAAACAACACAACAAAATATCAGATGAGGCATTACAAAAGATTGTGATCATGTTCTTGCTTTAAGCAAAACACATAAAAAAGGTAAGAAGCATAACCTTCTGGGCAGGGTACTGGTTCATTAATCCGGAAGGGGACTCTCCGCTTCTCGAACTCTTGTACAATGCAATCCCAGGAAAAGAGTCTTGCGATGAAGGGGAGCGTCTCGTGCTTTTGGGGGAAAAAGGAGGGAGTGGGTTCCTACTTGGCTCAGAAAAGTTAGATGAAACGTATCTATTGAATGTTGCTGAAGAAGGAATGGTCACTGGAGCAGTCCCTGGTCTCAAATTAATCTGCGGACTGTTACTACCTGAAATGTATCTTGGAGTAGAGGGAGAACCCGATGGCGAAAAAGGAGGTGAAAGCTGGTGATTGTCACCAAAAGCATCTGTACGTGACCAGTGGAAATCATGTAAACCAGGTGAAAATTGATGTGAATGAGCAGGCGAAAAAGATTGGTTTGGTGTTGCGAATTGAGCTGGAGGTCTATGAAAGCCGCTGGTCCAGCTATGCGGACGTTCAGCAGATGAACCAGTCAATGGAGGCCGACCAGCTCTAACTGGAAAAGATGTGCCTTCAACACTTTTCCCTGGCGAAGGAAAAAACCTCATAGGATCCGTTGCAGGACTTCCTACATAATCAGTTATAATTCTTGGAGGCAACGTGATGTGAACACCAAGATTGAAATCAGATAAATCAGAACGATAAGTAACCGAGGCAGAAAGACGACCAGGAGGCACTTCAACTGGCGCAAAACGAAACTCTTTCATAGTTTCCGTCACAGGACCAGAGAATATATCACTGAAAGAAGAAACCTTGTAAATCAAGTCATAACCAGAAGAAGCAAGAGACGAACTCAGCTGCCTAGAGACACGATACGCAGGTAAAAGCCGAGTCTGCGAATAAAGAGAGCGCAATAGAATGATAGATTTCTTGTAAACCTTCTGATAACGCGTAGAAGAATCAGAACTCTGAGGAGACATAATCAACGGATTCTCATATTGAACAACCCAACGCTCAATCACAGTCTCAGCTGATCTAACAATGGAATTGCCATGATGATCATCATCATCATCCAAATTATTATTACTTGAAATCGGATGAACAAGAATGATATCAATAATCATAGAATCCAAAACATTCCTGTGCCAAGAATGCAATTTCTCTAACGCAGCAGGACGATCTCCCATAACAAGATTAAACCATTTATCACTTTTTCTAACATTAAGACCTGAGAAACGCTCACGAGTACGACCACGAGATTGCAACGAAGGGATTCTAGAATTAAGAACGATGTGTAATGCCTTTGGGAAGAAATGAGAAACTATCTGCTCTAATCTTCCTGTATCCGACGATGGCAAATTTTCTGGAAAATCCATGTTTCACACAGAACCCCCAAAATCGAATCCCTAAACGGTTAATTCAAAACTCTAGAGGGGATTTATGATAATGGAGATCACGAATCGTTGTTTTGAAGAAGGATCTAGAAACGAAACAAATCTTCAAGAGAATGAGAAGGAAAATTTTCGATTCGAGTGTAAAGCAGAGGTTAATAAGAGGATCAATAGATGAAGAAACTGAAGAACAAATTCGCGCTGATAGGGTTACCGTGGGAAAAGATAGAGAGAAGCTTGATTTGAAGATCTGAGACGTCAACGATGGCGTGAAGGCGCTTTACACGGAGATGATGATGATGATGATGATGATGATGATGATGATGAATATAAAAAAGTGTTTCAGAGCTGCAAGTAACACGCACGATTTGATAATTACTGGAAAGAAAACATATATATATATTAAAATTTAGATTCGTGAAGGACTATAGTACCAGTCAACCAATGATGATTAGCCACGTCTTTATTCTCTTCAGGTGAGAATTTTTGTTTTCCTCGTTTTACCCTTATCTTTTGCTCTTATTACAAGAAACACAAGGCTACAGTGAACCTGAATCTCACGCCCTTTTTTCTGGTAGAGACGGTGAAGTATACGCGCAAAGTCTGAGATTGTTATTTTATGGGCTTAATGTTTTAACATATTAGGCCCAATGTTTCTGGACAATCGGAACAAATTTAATTCACTCATCCATCTATGGTTAATAATTTGATATCACTCCACCTTTGCCTCCTAAAATGTTGTTACAAGAATATATTCACTCATCCTAATAAACTTTTTCTTCTTCCTGAATTTTCATATTTGACTTTAAACTAAACCCTAAATCTTTTCATCTTCCTGTTTTTATTTTCAAAGTTTGTTCCGAGTCCAAACCGATGAAGAAGGGCAATGCAGATAATGATGATGAAGGTGAACAAGTAGATGGTGAATATGGTGAGGAAGATGGGGGCGACCAAGGTTCTGAGCAAGATGAAGTCGTCGGAGAGAGCGATTCTTCA